>VOQJ01012709.1:0-12555 GCA_015052665.1 Apistogramma diplotaenia
AAAAAACAACAGCAACAAAACTTACTGGAAATGGGTGTGATCTTTGAAGAAGACCTCCTCTGTTCCCAGTGCTTCTGTGAGAGACACCTTCTCAGTGATCTCCTTCTGACCCCTGCACCTCACAATCATGTAGCCCTTCTTCAGAGGGATGACTTCATTATGGACAACTTCAACCACCGTGTCTTCTGTGCCTTTGTCCACCAGGTCGGGTTTAGTCAGGATTCCTGCGACACAGAAAGAGACGACAACTCAAAAGTGAACTTACTCTTGCCACATCTGAAACACTAGGCTGCAGTCTGCAAATGCATACAGAAAGAAGCCAGCCTAATTGTGGAATACAGCTCAATAGTTTTATGGAGCGTTATAGCTGAGGGAAAGGAGCAGCCTTTCTTTTTTTTAAATCAGTTCTCTTTACCCAAAGTCCTCTCTCCTTCAGGATCCACCTGCTGGGCCATCTTCAAAGCCTCTGTGGTTGCGATATCCACATTGCACGGAACAACCACCAAGCTGATGGTTTCTTGCTTTTTGATAAACTTCTGGATCAGTCTTTTTATCTGAAAGTACAAATTCATACGGTGCATGTAATTATTAATACTCCATATACTTAAAATGAAAAAACATTTCAGGACATTAGATTCCACAGACATTTCTGTACCAAACCTTCTCCTAATGTGTTAATGCCATCTGGACTACTATTTGCCACAGCTCTCTTTTGCACAGTTAGTTGTGTCACTGTCAAAGTCTACAATCGAGAGATGCCTTAATGAATCGAAATGCAGGTTTACAACATCGATCCTCTTCATGAGTTGGCATTTGAGGAAGCCCTCATCACTGTGATCGTCCTGTGCAGTCTGAAGCAGCCACCAGCATGTCTAAGGTGGCCGCGAAGACAAGTGGAGGTCTGCCATGCTTGTTAAGAATACAGCTAAAACACTCAGTTTATACATTTTCAATAACTGTTTAAACAAAATCCCCTTATGAGAAAAATTGTTGACTGATTCATCAGTTCCATACTTTCCACACGGCGGCGTAATATGATGTAATATAGGCATCATGTAATTTTTTCTACTCTGTTCACGGTCCACTGAACTTTCATTTTAAAGGCAGCTTCCAGTCAATAAAATTTTAATTTTTGTATCATTTCTATGGAGGCCCAATGCAGGTCTGCACATGGGCTACCAGCTGATCACGCTGATCTTCTCGTCACTGATTGGCTTCCTTTATGTACTGGCTGCAATCATGTTATTTAAAGACTGCACTCCACTCGCTCCTCACTTCCACATAGTGTGAACCCACAAACAAGCAGCAACTGAAGGTGGCTGCAGAAAAAGACTCAGGACTCACCTCAGTCAATGACTGCAGAGGATATTCATCTAGGTATTTAAAATGATATCAGTTTGTACCATTAATTTTGAGCTGCTGAGAATGGGGGTGTGTAGTGATGTCTGTACATCCCAAACAATGATTTTATTTACTCCTTGAATTAAAGCTGAAAGTCTGCACTTTAATCACATCTTGACTGTTTGATTTAATATCCACTAGTGCACAAAAGCAAAACTACTAAAATTAAACTTATGAACTAACCACATCTTATTCCCCTGATATTTGTCAAAGGTGGTTGCTAAGGGAAACTACTTGTGCAGACAGACATTTCGATCCCGGTTGCTCTGATCTGCAAACCTCCGCTATCATAATTTTCCTTTGCTCAACTTTCTGCCAAAGAAGTTGCCCCTAAGAAATGTTTCAGGGGGAGTTTGACATATCACACCTGATCACCGATGTCCTCAGGTTGTCCTTTTACAGCCACTCTGGCGATGCCGGGAAGGTCAATGAGAGTTAGGTCTGGAACGTCAGGAGAGGCAATCTCCAAACTGATGAGCTCATCACTGATCCCCACCCCTACCCCAGCCATTTCATTTTGAGCTGAAATTTTTTTTAAAAAAGCAGAAGAAAACCACACACAATGAAACCTAAAATATCCAGTAGCTCTGTCAAAATTGGCTTTTTATTGGCAGATTTAGGGATTATGTCTTTGTACACTGTACCGTTTTCAATCTTTTGACCCACAGTTGCAGGGTCTTCTATTGCTTCTTCCTCGTGGCCTGGGTAACTTATTTTTCCACTCCACAGGTCTCCTTCTTTCTTTCTCTTCATCTTGAGTTCAAGAGGACATCTTGTTACAATGCCTGGATAAATGCGTAAATGATGAGTTAGTCGGCTAGAGGAATAAATACTCTGTCAGTAACATCTTAATATTTTACTGAAAGGACAAATTCATAAGAGAAATAAATATGTTCATGTTTCCAAATGTAAATGGGGCTATTACTATAGTGTGGCTGTTTATTTTCACTTCCAATAATTAAGATGAAACCTTAACTGAATACAGAGCAAAAGGCTCATAAAGCCAGGATTATTTGTGTCCCTGTGGTGTTATTCCTCAACGAATATTTTCTAAATGTTCAATTCTCTCACTGTAATTATTATCTTCATAATTATTCCTTATTTGTGTGTGTGGTACTTACCACTGCCTCTTGGCAGTGCTACCCCGGACAGCGCCTCCAGCACGGAGCTCTTCCCCGAGCTTTGGTCTCCAATCACGGCGATAGCAGGCAGCGCCAAGTCCTGCTCCACACCGAGAGAGCGGAGGGAGTCGATGAGATCGATGCAGGGACGGACCTTCTCCTCGTACTGCTGGTTCAGAGTCCTCATGATGATGATGATGGTGACCGCTTGTGTCCCTGGAATAACAAATACAGTTCAAATTGAAGTCGCAGAGACCGAGAGGCTGCAGAGTTTTGGAAACGTGTACTTAACTTTAGGTTTCGTTTATCCGCATTTCCGTGTCAACAGGTGTTCTGCCAAAAAGTGATCGTCTGCCAAAAAGTGGTTTTCGATGTTTCTACGACTATGATGTGTGATGCTTTTGGTTATATTGGTAAATAGAGTGCAGTCTACATGATTAGGGCTTATGCATAAAATGAAGAAATAACCCGTCTTGCAAGAATCTTTAGGAGTCTGCGTTATTGTACCTACAGTAATCAATCCGGTGCTTTTTGGCCACGTAAAATATCTTTATTAAACTGTGATGTTATATTTGTTGTAATTTATGCATAAGACAATTTTAATGTTGGTTTAGCTATTAATGGTGACCTGAATGATATATCAACCCATAATGAGTTTGTATTCCAAGATGATCTCTGGTGCTGCGTGTTTGAACCACAAACACAGACATGTGGTAGTTTGTGTGATGGTCAGCCAGCTGATAGCAAATAGATGATATGGTGAACATGCAGAAAATGTATTTGGTTCCTCAGCAACAGTTGGATATTTTCAAACGGCAGCAGCAGCAGTTGAATAATGATGATGTGATTGCTAATGATATTTTGACATACATGCCCAACAAGAGCAGAAAAAAAGCAGAACTCACTCTATCTGCCCTGCAGCGATCACCCGAGGCTCCTGCTAACTGGGAAGAGTTTTAATTTTCTTATTCATGTATTTTTTTTTTTTTTAATTCTTCTTAATGTTTTTAATTGTTGTGATGTATTATGATGTATTCCCATGGATTCTACAATGTGTAATTGTCTTTAAACTATTTTGTGTTATTAATAAAATGATATGACTCAAACTGTACGTTTCATCATCTTTATTGTATCGTTTTGCATAACATTAACGTTGTACACAGTCAACAAACTATATCCTAAACATTTTGAAACGGGTTGTATTTTGATAAAGCGTCAAAAAAATTCTTAATTGATTAGAAAAATTGCTTCCAAAAATATTAAGCTGGACCCGAAACAAAAGTCAACAAACCAAACTTCAACTGAGGTAGGAACTCGAAGAAGACAAGAGGGAAACTTAAATAGTGGCCGATCACTGCTGACATACACAAGGGGGTAAACAACTAACAAACCAACACAAATTAACAAACTAAACTTAATTAACAAACAAATACTAATCCAAATACTAAGAACTTTTAAAATTAAACATAGTATTACAACTAACCAAAACAGTCCACCACTTTATTTTAGTTGTTTATTCCAGCTGGTGTTGATTACGCAACCTGAAATACACAATGCAACATATTAACACAAAACATTCACGCCCAAACATTCTGATTGGGATTAGCGGAGCTTTTCAAACTGTTTGGAACGGTTTTAAGCCTTAAACTGAGCTGAAGTTGTACGTGTTCAGACTAAAATCAGTCAACAGAAGGCGAGCTTTTGAAAGGCGCTCAAGGGCCTTCTGAAGTTGTTCTCTTTGAATTTTTGTGCGACTGTCTTCTTGAAGCAGAGGCTCTGTTCTCTCCCTGTCCTGAAGCATCTGCAGCATCTCCCTGTGCAGCTGTCTGGCAAACTCCTGCAGCATCTGATAGCGGATCACCAGGGGGACCTGGTCAGCCAGACGTTGACCAGCAATCTGCAGAATGAAGAAGACAAAATCATGATGCACTAAAAAGCTACTTCCTGCAATATTGTTTATATGTGTAATATACAGTATCTAGAACTTGAAATACTTCTAGTCTTCTTGTTATTTTCTGTTAATTTATTAGCTAAAAGGGAAATAAGAAAGTATTTGAATCTTTGTTTTGCTTATAGGTTTTCAAGAGCAAACATAAAAAACAACATTTCAGTATCATTTACTTGGTAATAGGATCTAAAGTGTTTCAGCATCTCTTTCAGGGTGGCCCCGCTGCTGCTGTTAGTGTTCACGTGGATTTTTCTGGCTGAACCAAAGGTAGCCTCCTCTTCGTCTTCCTTCTTCCGCTTTGCTAACTTCTTGCTGTATGTGTTGTCCTGAGTGTAAACGACCAGCTCCATCTGAAACTGCATCCTCAGCACGGACTCCGCTGTAGCTTCCCTTTCGTTTCTGAGGGCTTCAATCTTCAACTAAATCACACAGAAAATGTCACCAAATGTATATCGGTGTAATAATGTACACAATAGCAAGTCCCAAAGGAGATGATACCTTTGCTGTTCTGATGAGGTTAGGAAAGCCAACCAGGCTGTTCTGTGCCAACTCAAACAGCTCTTTCTTGATAATCTCTAAAAAAATATATAAAAATAAATTATGAGTCAAATCAGAAAATGAAATCATCCCAGCAAGGTATAATGTACTCTCATGGCTTGCAATGTTTGTTGGTTCATGACAAAAAAACCATGCCTGACACTTCATTGAGTTGCAGGACAGCAGGCTCTTCCAGTTGCTTGACCTGCTCCTGGATCATGGCCTCAAATGTCTTGTAGTTGACGAACCCCGGCAGCTCTCTTCCACGATACTTTTTTTCATACTGAGAGACCTCTCTCTGAATATTCAAATTGACTGTAATGCGATAATTTCATGCATTAAAAACATAAAACGTTTTCAGTTTGTTGTAGTGGGAAAGACAATAATATTTTAAAAAGAAAAGTAAGGAACAGAAGGCATATCAAAGCAAGTAATGAACAAGTTACTACTTCACTTACAATTGAATCCAGAGTCCTCTATGACTTTCTCCCATGCTGCAAACTTAGTTCTGAGTGAGGAAAAGATGCTGGACTGATATCCACAACTTAATTCTTCACCTTTGGTGAGACTGATAACATCCTGTGTGAATGCTGACACTCTCTAAGACACAGAAAAGTTCAAATGAAAGAACAGGACATGTCACCTCCAGAAGCTCAAAGTCGTTTTGCTTAGGAGCTGCAAAAAGTGTCGGCTAGTAAACTCACATCAATGAGGAAACCAAGTCTCTCAGTTGCATCAGACGGGGTCTAAATAAAAATTTAAAGATTGCTTGAACCTCCTTGCCCATGGTGGATTTTATTTCGAACCTGTTAGCAAGTTTGTATTTCCTTGCGTGAAACTCGCAGGGTGGCGTTGTCTTTTTAGCAGAATTAAACATAAAATGTAAGAGGGCCCTAGACCGCCTTGCCACATCAGCATCTGTCGTCTGCTCGTTTGGTTAAACACAAATCAGGAAACAGCCTCTCTTAAAAGCCATGCGCACACTTTCATCAAGTGGCAAGCGGCGCTGTTAAAGAAACTACATTGCCGCTAAGCTGTAAATGAATAAACAATACCTGTGGTATACTACAGTTCTTCACTTTAATTATTTAATCCCAAAGCAGTAAGAACGTATGGATTCCGTTAGGTTTTGTTTCCTTGACATACTTGGTAAGGGTGTGTGGCCAAACTGCAGTGATCTTATTCATTCAGCAGCCTGTCTTCCAGAAAGACTATGAGATGAATAAACAAATAAAAATTCAAAGAATGTGTTAGAAAGACCAAAGTTAGTTTGGTCTATTAGATTAATATCCACCTGATTTCCCCCCAATGCGACTTTTTGAAATACTCAGATTTATTCTGAGGTTTTTTTGGGATGTTTTTATTCAGTTCGTGCACTTTCGTTTCTTTCATTTTTTCCATATAAAAGAGAAGATGCGCCATACACACGCATTTGTTTTGTTGTGTAAATTTGTTTTGTTTTAGTGCGTGGAACCACAAGAGGGAGCCAAAGTGCAAGTATGCAGTATCCGGCAAGCGCCTTAAAAGCCATAAGAAAATGCCTGACAGCTCCATTATTACGCATGAATTTGAGTGATTTAATCACTTTTAGATGGAATTGGAGCTGATGAATACTGTATCTCAGCCAAAAGGGCAGTTTAGTATGAGATGAACGGTTTATTTTGACATATCAAGAATTCTTAAAAAAACGATATTAGTTTTATCAGTTGAGTACACTTAAAATCAAGTTTGACTATTCTTTATTTGTAATGTTTTGAAACACTTTCCACAATAAAAAATATCATGTGAATAAGATATAATCTTCTCTCACCAGGAACCACAGTGTTTTCCTGGTTGTGTTGTGAAGCTCCTGAAACGACTTACTGTAAACCAGGGATACTCAAATCTAGGCCTCGAGGGCCGGTGTCCTGCAGCTTTTGGATGCAACCCTGCTGCAACACACCTGAATCAAATGGCTGAATCACCTCCTCAGTATGCAGTTAAGTTCTCCACAGTCCTGCTAATGACTTATTTGTTTGACTCAGGTGTGTTGAAGCAGGGTTGCATCCAAAAGCTGCAGGACTTGCCTTTGCGATCCATTTTGGAAGATGCTGGACAGCTGACTGTGGGAAGAGTGGCGGCAGCTCCAAACTTTTTTGTGTCTGGATGCTTTACAAACATCCTTTGACTGCACAGCTTGCTTTTTGTGTGGCTGTACAATGTGACTTCAGCGTATACACAGCAGTGACCCAGCCCAGTTATTAATCTGAGCCACAGCAAAGATACTCTGAGAACTTTAGTCTTGTTCAGTATGTTTCACTTTATTTTATTTATGTATTTATTACAATTGAAGAGAAAGAGACAAGCTATGCTGATATGACACATTAGTACACAGAGTACGTGCCAATGCAAAAACATTCTGATTGAGTTAATTGGTATTTTTTTCTACCACTTGAGGGCTCCCCTGTATCTGGAGTGACACATAAATATGCCTATACTTTCAGTTTAATGTTCAAAGACTTTATAGAAGAAAGTAAGATTTTAAACCTCATAGTGTGTGTGGATTGAGGCTCTATTTCATGCTGAGCATATCTAGAAATCTGGTGTGAACTTGTTCATTGAACTGAAGTCTGATGCGTTCAAACTAAATTCAGACAACAGAAGACGGGCTCTCGAGAGGCGCTCGAGGCGCAGCTGAAGTTCTTCTCTTTTATTTTTTGTGCCGCTGTCCTCTTGAAGCAGGGTCTCTGCTCTCTCTTTCTCCTGTAATATCTGCAGCATCTCCCTCTGCAGCCCGCTGGCAAACTCCTGCAGCATCTGATAGCGGATCACCAGGGGGATCTGGTCAGTCAGACGTTGACCAGCGATCTGCAGAATGGAGCAAATGACCAAATAAGGATGCACGACAAAGTTACTTCCTGCATGTGGCTGTATCATATAAACACTGTTGTGATTTGTAATATCTGGAGATGTGAAGTTAAAGTGCACCTGATTCAGAACAGAGGTTGAAGCAATTTCTAGTGTGCTTTTGGTTTCAGAAACAAGCACTGCAGAAAATTCATTCTCATAGGTCTTTGCATATATGCCCACCAGCATCCTACAGTGACTTGACCACAACTCTACATGTTTCTGTCTTTACTGATTATTTTCTGGCAGATTAACTGGATTGCCTTGTAGTCTGCGTTTTGTAAGTTGATCCAATATTTCCATTTCTACATGAGCCGACTTTGACCTTTGACTCCGTTCTAAAGCCTTCCATTCCTTCTTTGTGAGCCGTATCCAGGAGGATTCTCGCGCTTGCTCAGGATCATTATTGTGTTGAAAGGTCCGAATTCAGCTTTTGGAGAGACGGCTTTGAATGACGTTTAGGCGCAAACTTTTGATTTGAAGCTTGAAACAAAAGTCACAGTTGTGCTTAAACAACTCTCAACTGGATTTATAACTTGTGTTTCATCAAGGTGAAGTTACTGGGACAGCCAGCTCTGAGTAATTTGGCATTCATTTGAAATCTACGTGATTTGTAAATAATTGCCCTCATCATTGGATTGGAGGGTTCACAGTTTACCTGTTTAAAAAAAGAGTCAACTATTTCAGTGGGATGTACCTAGTTTTTCCACATGGCTACACTGTATACAGTGCAAACATAAAGAACATTTCAGTGACATTTACTTTGTAATAGACTCCAAAGTGATTCATCATCTCTGTCGCAGTGATCCTGCTGTACGCTTGTCCTTGTTGAGCGATTTTCTTATTCATCTTCTTGATGTATCTTCTGTCCTGAGTGTAGACAACCAGCTCCATCTGAAACTGCATCCTCAGCATGGACTTGGCTGCATCTTCCCTTTCATTTCTGATGTTTTCAATGTTCAACTAAATCACACAAAAGTGTCAGTAAATAGTCATCAGTGTTTAGTAATATATGTACAGCAGCATGTCACACAGAAGATGATACCTTAGCTGCATTGATGAGGTTAGGAAAACCAACAAAGCAGTTTTGTGCCAGTTCAAACAGCTCTTTCCCCACAATCTCTAAAGAAATATTAGGAAGATTGTGAAACAAACAATAGTACAAAAGGAAAGAGTACCTGCAAGGTAAAATGTACTGTTTTGGCTTGCAATATTTGCAGCATTATGAAACCCCCCCCCAAAAAAAACAAACTTGCCTGACACTTCCTTGAGTTTCTGGAGTGCAGGCTCTTCCAGCTGTCCGATCTGCTCCTGGACAATGGCCTCAAAGGTGTTGTAGTTAATAAACATGGGCAGTTCTTTCCCACGGTATTTTTGTTCAAACTGAGACTCTTCTCTCTGAGTTCTCTGTTTGACTACAACTGCAATAGAAGTTGCATCATTTCATGTGTGACAATGTAAAATATGTTTTGTTTGTTATGGTGGCAAGGAATAAAAAACGAATCTTTTACTTCAAAACAGAGCAGAATGTATATCAAAAGTAATTCATGAAAAAGTTATTAATTCACTTACACGCTGTCCCAGAGTCCTCTATGAATTTCTCCCATTCTGCAAACTTAGCTCTGAGTAAGGAAAAGATGCTGGACTGATATCCGCATCTTAATTTTTCACCTTTGGTGAGACTCATAACATCCTGTGTGAATGCTGACACTCTCTAAGACACAGAAAAGTTCAAATGAAAGAACAGGACAGAAGCTCAAAGTCATTTTGCTTAGGAGCTGCAAAAAAGCTTCACAAAGTGCCAGCTAGTAAACTCACATTGCTGAGGAACTTTAGTCTCTCAGTTGCATCAGACGGGGGTCCGGTTCTTAATTTGGCCAGCCTTGCCTGAGTCCATATGAGTTTCTTCTGTGTCTCCTCATCAAGCCGAGGCAGAGATCTCTACAAATCACATGGAGATAAAGACATCATAGCTGGAGTGGGTTGCAGACGTCTGCAGTGAACCAACAAGCTGAAGCAGGTGAAGTACTCACCTGGATATGATGCACCAGTTCAAGAGTGAGTTTTTCCGCCACTTTAGGAACAGTGGCCTGACCTTCATCATAGAGAATCCTTGAGTACAAATAAAAAGTTAGAGTATATGCAGCACAGACTAACACACTGCCACCACTTGTCTGCATAATTGCCAAAAAATAAATAACTAAACTTACTGGAAATAGGCATGCTCTTTGAAGAAGACTTCCTCTTTCTCCAGTGCTTCACTAAGAGGCACCTTCTCTGTGATCTCTTTCTGACCCCTGCATTTGACAATCATGTAGCCCTTCTTCAGGGGGATGACTTCATTATGGGCAATTTTAACCACCGTCTCTTCTGTGCCTTTGTCCACCAGGTCAGGTTTAGTCAAGATGCCTGAGAGAGAGACACACAGTGTTGGATTTCCCAGCTCATGGGAAGAGCAGCTGAATGAATTGTAGCGATCACGACGGAGCTCCAGTCAAAGCTTTGTACGAGTCATCAAATAATGCTCAAAGTCTCTGCTCAGTAGGAAAGAGACATTAACACGATTCCAGTTCTGTGACCCAGCTCTGACTTCCAGGATTACAGTTTGCATTTGTGACTTAATACGCCCACATAACTTTGCTCATTAGGCAACTTGTTTTATGAAGAACTGAACATTTCCAGCAAAAAAAAATTTATAGTAAAGAGAATACATGAGCTAATAGAGACGCTTGCTTACCCAGAGTCCTCTCCCCATCAGGGTCCACCTCCTGGGCCATCTTCAAAGCCTCTGTGGTTGCAATGTCCACATTACACTGAACAACCACCAAGCTGATGGTTTCTTGTTTTTTGATGATTTCCTGGATCATTGCTTTAATCTGAAAGTGTTCATTTATAATAAAACAAATATTGTGTCATAAATTTTATAAATGTGATTATAAACAGTATTTAATCAATCAAAACAGGACTGTTCAAATAATAAACACATATATCAATAAATAATTAGAATAGCAAATCAGCAGCAACACTGGTATCGCAGTGATGTTTTAATTTACACACCAAAGAACAAAAATAGGTTGGATGTAATTGGAGAGAAGCCTTCTTTCATTAATGCTACAGTATAGGTAACATGTACACTTAACAACCAACTGAACACAGTGCCAATCAAACTCTGGACCAAAGTAAGAGAGCAAATTTCTAGTAAATAAATTAGGTTAAAATGAGGGGAGACTGACGTATCACACCTGTTCACCAATGTTCTCTGACTGTCCCTGTACAGCCACCCTGGCAATGCCGGGCAGGTCGATGAGCGTCAGGTCTGGAACATCAGGGGAAGCGATCTCCAGACTGATGAGCTCACTGCTGATCCCCACCTCGTTCCCAATCAGTTTAAGTTGAGCTAAAGAAAGATCATGATTTCACGTTTGCCTACACAACAAATTGAACTTACTTACCTTTAACCTCCACATTTAACTTGGCTTTTGGTGGTGACATTTAATAATTTCGTATACTGTACCTTCTCGGATCTTTTGCTCCACAATTGCAGGATCTTTTAGCTCTTCTTCGTAGTTGTGGTAGCTTATCTTTCCATACCACTCATCCCCTTGCTCCTTTCTTGTCATCTTCAGCTCCAATGGACATCTTGTAACAATACCTGTTTTTTAAGAATGTCAGTTGTATAAGTTGTCAGCTAACATTAATTAACTTGGTTTGTATTGTTCATAAACTACACTGCATTGCCAAAAGTATTCAGTCACCCATCCAAATCATTGAATTCAGGTGTTACAATCACTTCCACGGTCACAGGTGTATAAAACCAAGCACTGAGACATGCAGACTGCTTCTACAAACATTTGTGAAAGAATGGGTCGCTCTCAGGAGCTCTGTGAATTCCAGTGTGGTACCATGATAGGATGCCACCTGGCAACAAGTCCAGCCATAAAGTTTCCTGACTACTTAAAATTCCACAGTCAACTAGTGGGATTATAACAAACTGAAAGTGATTAGGAATGACAGGAGCTCAGCAACTAAGATGGTGAGCAGTGTAGCGCGCGGAGGTCACCAACTTTCTGCAGAGTCAATTGCTACAGAGCTCCAAACCTCATGTGGTCTTCAGATTAGCTCAAGAACAGCATGCAGAGAGCTTCATGGAATGGGTTTCCAAGCCTTATATCAGCAAGCACAATTTAAAGCATGCCACCACCAGATTCTAAAGCAGTGGAGTCATGTTTTCTGGACTTACAAATCACGATTCTCTGTCTGACAATCTGATGGATGAATCTGGGTTTGTCTGACTGCATTGTGCCAAGTGTAAAGTTTTGGTGGAGGGAGTTTTATAGTTTGGGGTTGTTTTTCAGGAGCTGGGTTCAGCCTCTAAGTTCCAGTGAGAGGAATTCATAAAGCTTTGGTATACCAAGATATTCTGGACAATTTCCAGCTCCCAACTTTGTGGGACCAGTTTAGTGATGACCCCTTCCTCTTTCAACACACGAGTGCAAAAAGAAAGGTCCATGAAGATGTGGATGAGTGAGTTTGGTGTGGAAGAACTTAACTTGCTTGCACAAAATCCTGACCTCAACCCGATAGAGCACCTTTCAGATGAATTAGAGTGGAGACTGTCAGCCAGGCCTTCTCATCCAACATCAGTGTCTGACCTCACAAATG
>VOQJ01012711.1:0-10391 GCA_015052665.1 Apistogramma diplotaenia
TATATATATATATATTGTTTGGCTTTTTTTGCACAAGTTGCAATATGTTTCTTTACATTTTATCTAAGGCCTCAAAACATATTAATCTCAGTAATCAATTTCTTTTTAAATGAAATGTGTATGTGCACAAAACTGTATGTTCCAAGTTAATTGTCTCAAAAAAAACTTTATTACACCTAACAACAGCAAATAAAACTTAATTTGGCCCACGTGATGCCCTGGGATCCTTTTTGACCCCAAATGAAATCTGTAGCCATCAAAATCTGTTTTTTATTCATCAACTAATCCGAAAATGAGAGGGGCTGTTTAATATTATGCTCTTTAAAACCAATTTGAAGTAATTTGATTGAATTTTGAATTTCTATTGAACTTAAAAACATCTGTTGTCCTACGAAGTCAAAAAAGGCAGTCAAACCATGTGGGCTCATTTTGACCCCAGAGGACAAAAGGTGTAGAGCAATCAGGAGGACATTTTGAGGGTTAAAAATGTTCACTTTTTAATTGAGTTAAAAAATTATTGCGACTTTGTGCAATGAACTTGCAATCCTGTTGCCTTTTGAAATTATTTCTTTGAAGTTGGGAATCAGGTCTGCAACCACTCAGCAATCAGTTTGCACCAAAGTCACCTTGGAGACATCAAAACAGTGATAAAAACAGCAATAAGATGGAGTCAGTCTTATGTGAGTTTGGGGTTGAATGGAGATACATTTGCAATTATATGCCATCTGTTTGTGATAAGCTAGCAATTAACTGTTGTAGAAAAAAATATTGCTGTCTACATACACATAAATTGACACTAACGTCTTACATTGAGAGCCCAGCCAGAACCTCACAAAAATGAAGCAGATATTCAGAAGTTCCTCCATAAATAGTGAGTTAGTTCCTGCCAGCATTAGGTTTAACTGCAAAATGACATACTGTAGGTGCTCAGCTTACTTAGTGTTAGTGCCTCTTATATTATGTACTGTCACAGCGGGCAGGAACGATCTCCAGGGATCACAATCCTGTGTGAGAACCTCTGCATTGCGCGTGTTTAGGACGTTCTTCGCCAGGTGTTTCGAGGTGTGGTCTTTTGGCACCAGGAGGCATGCAGCTCATTGCCATCTTTGGGATCCCCATGATGTCCAAATGGAAGATGTTGACATCCGGCCCCAATCTTCTGTGTGTGACAATGTTGTGGAATTTGATCATGCCACTCCTTTGGGACACTTGCTCATTTGTATGGTTAGTGTAATGAATCTTGAGTATCTGGCGAAAAACATTGCTGCTGGAAGACTTCAAGCTTGTTGTTGATGCGTGCTGACACTTTCTAGGTTGTGCTCGTTTAAATGGCTGTCAGGACCACAATGAAACTGAGTAGCAGAGTTTGATCTTCATGGAGATGGATAGGGAGGACCAGATTTAGTTTCCAGTTGAAATCAAGTTAAGGGCCGGAGCCTACAGTATCTCTGCTATCATAGGGCAAGAGGCAGGGTACACCCAGGTTGCTAGCCTGCCGCAGGGCTAACACAGACGCACAAATAACCATTCACACTCACATTCACACCTATGGGCAATTTAGAAGCACTAATTAATCTAACTCCACAAAAGGTAGGCAATAAAATCCCATGGCCCTGAACATATAACTCATAAAAATAAAAAAGCTGTATCATTATTTTAATTTTAATTGTTATATGTGTGCACTATAAAGAGTATATTGATGAGTGAAGAGCCAAAGACTTGTTATACTGCACAGAAAACCAAATGAATAAGAACAATGGCGGTGCTATGCTGCAGATGTTCAAAATATATTTTTCTTCCTACCAAAACAGACATTTTTGGTCGTGCGTGTCCAAACCTTTTGGAGATTTCCAGGGCCTTGTCAGCATGTCAGTTTTCATTGAATTTTTTTACACCATCTGCTCAATGTGTTCAGGTATTGTGAGGTTTGGAGTTTTGGACAGCACCTCCACAATAAGCTATTATAAGTTTTACTTGTACTCCATCAGTCAATCACCCATCAGCAGCTGTAATATATTTTTTCATTGTTCTACATGGGTTTAGAACTGGTTTTAACCTTGCATTTAGATTTGATTATGACAATTCAGAGATACAGTGGCTTGCCCTATTTCTTAACTTCTTTTTTCTCTGTCTCTAGAGACCATCACAGCGCTTTTTAAAACCCGTTTCCGACTAGACTTTCCCTTTGACCTCCAGGAGCTTCCTGCCTTCGCTGTCATTGGGTAAGTTGGGTAAAATGCTGTAATTTGTTTAGAAACTAAAAAAACAAGAACAAAACTAACCATCAGTTCCCACTCGGCAATTCAGCATTAGTAAAAACAGGTGTGCATACTGTAACTAAGACCCTTTAGGAATTACAAAAAGCTGCTTGTCAACAAATTTTAGTAACAAAGTGAAAACAAGTTTGTTTCACAATTGAAGTTCAAAAACATTTTAACTAAATTCATCCACTATGAGTCTCTGTGTTCGTCCATCTGGTTGTTCTGATAGGTATTCCCATTTATTATGATTGCCTCATAAATTCAGATATTATTCAGGAGATCCACTTACTGTAGCTTCTGAAGGCGTTACCTCAGGGTGGACTGCATGAGTCACCTAACATGGATTATTCAGTTTGCAACAGTTGCCAGCACACTGAGGGATGTCTTATTTTATCCTGTCCTAGCCTGAGGGCTCTTCCATGCTTCTGAAAGAGACCATGGACTCCTAGAAGGAAGCTGGTGGAGGGATGGGAGGGGGTGCTCTTACTCTATACTTTTCTATACATGTCTATTGAGAAAAGAGCCTCTCTTTTTTTGTTTCATTTTTTGTTCTTGATCCTTTAGCTTGTTTGTTTGTTTGTTAGGTTATTTTTTTGGTCCAGAGGCATTAATACCCACCACTGCATCAGTGGCTTGCATATACAGTATACTGTCTCCAGAGAAGGCAACAAAGTGCGTAGTACCAGGTCGGTGTGTACACCGGTGCATCTGTGTAGTTTTCATCTTCCCCTGCCAGTAACTGTCAAGCCAGGAAAGTCGGTCAGTGTCTCAGTCAACTAGGCCAGAAAGAGTTTGGTGTGTGCTACATGCTGCCAAGGGCATGTCTTTGAAGAGTCACATATTACTCTACTTACTGTTTAAAGCCTTTAGGAGTGAGAAGGTCACTGCAACACAGGAAGGCAGGCATGCAACCTTATTCTTTCGCTCTAAAACATGCACATGTGAAAACACGGCATACTTGCCTGTAGGTGGCTTATGTGTGTGTACCTGCACTTTTTTAGGCCAACAGGCAGATGGTTATTTTTATTATAAACTAGTTAATCAACAGAATATCAGATAACAGAAAAAAAAAACTATCGTAATATTTATTCATTTTCCCCAAAATATAGAATGAAAACATGAGATCAAATTTAAAACATTGCGTGAATTCTCATTTATTAGCCACTAAATTTTCTTTTAATTAGCTACTTGTTGCAGCTATTTCAGATTTATTAACAACTAGATGAAAAATTAATACATTTGTTGACCAACAGCAATTTAGCAATCATTTAAAAAGCAAATTGTTGCAAATTAAAAATAGTTGAAGCATTTAGACCATTTTAATAATAATTTTCATATTAATTTTTTTTAAAAATGTTAAATCCCTGGAGTTTTTTTGTTTTGTTTTTTTCTGCCTTCTCTAGTAATGGCTTGGATGCAGGCCACCTAACCACCTCACCACGTCACCGAGCCACACCATTAACATCTTTTTGACCTGTAACAGCTGTAACACTTCCCTAACCGCTCTTCTAATCATGAGCAAATTGTAACACTGATGCACGCCACAGAGAGAGACCTTTTTTATCATACACTACAAAACACACAAAACTGTAGACGTGCTGTGTTTCCTTCAGCCGTGCCACAAGGGCAAAGACTCCCTCATCATTCTGTTCATTATTTATTTAAAGGTATTTGATGGAATTAATAATGCAGCAAGATAAATTTATAAGCATTAGGTTGTCTGCACAGCTGTCTGAGTCTATTCTTTTGCACCCGCTTTTCTCTGCTTTCTTTCCCTCTCCCTGCCATAAAGAGGACTCCCACTGAGCTTTTAAATGCACGCTTATATAAACCTCTTTTTCTGCTTTGTCTCTGACTCCCCCACAAATCCCCATCTGACACTGTGTTCTCACTCTTTTATTCTTACTGTCTCTGGGCTGCGACTTCCTGTTCATTTTTTTTTACATACCAGTGTCTGTCTTCTTTTAATGCGTGTCTTTGTTTCTCTCTGTCTACAGTACGTCTCCCACACGTTTTGTTGACTTTCCCTTTTTATTCCATTTCAGTGTCTTTGTTTTCCGATTCCCCACAACTTTACAGCATTACATTTGCACTTATTACCAGAATCCGCCTCCAGTCGATTAGAAAGTCATTACATTTTCATTGTTTTTATTGTGGCGAAATGCACTGGGGACAACCTATGGAGGTGGATCAAGTGAGAAAAATGTTGCACTTGATGTATTGATGCTTTGGTTTGTTTACACTTGAACAAATTTATTCCATTCTGTTTCAATTTGATGCATTATACTAGGTGGTAAGAAAAAAAGAGTCCAACTTCTTTTTCTCTGTCTGCAGTATTGCCAGTGGTTTTGGTGGGGCTTTGTTTGTCTACCTGAACCGACTGATTGTCCAGTTCATCAGGAAACAAAAGGTCATCAATAAATTCCTAATGAAAAAGTAAGTATAACTAGCTGAGTAAAACAATCCGGAAATACAATTTCCAGATTCCAGTGAAAGTTGTTGTACTATCAACTTTTACTTACTTACTTTACTTTACAGTGATTTTTTAAAATATATATATATATATACAGTACAAAGCAGAAAATCAGGTGCATTGTTACAAATTCATGACAAGACTGTTCAAGTAGACGTGTATCAACTGGCAGGATTATTCTTTTAGAATAACCATCATTTTTAAATGGTAAAATGCAAATAGGTTTATGTAACATTAGGTTGAAATATCTAAAAAAGTATTGGGAATGGTCCCCTTCTTAAATTTAGTCGGTGTTATAATGTACATGTTTGTAGGGCATCAGTGTGTCAGACAAAGGAGTTATAGTTTGAAGCTCAGGCATTTCTAATTGTCAGGCATTTCTACCTGGTGCACCTCCATCAGTGCCAGTGGGCGAGCTTCAGGCTTGTCAGCGGGGATCCATCCTTCCCAGATGTTTTACCACTTTAATCCCAGAACATCCCCATGTGGTGAGGCAATGATGGGGACGTCTCCATGCTACCCCCTACATCTGGTCTCATGACCCTCTTTCCCATCTCAGGTCTTTACTTTGGAGCCAAATCCAAAAGCTCCCCAGTTCCGCTTCTTCAGCAGGTTCCTTAAGAGATTTCCTCTGCCTGGACCCAGTGAATCAGAGAGTTTTCAGGAATTGCTGTAATAAATTTCAAGTGAAAAAACTGCAAATTCAAACTTCCAAATTCAACTGGATAGGTGGCCAACTTCCTCCCAGCTTCAGTGCAAGCCACAGCCAAGTCACTGTAGTTTTCTTTCTTTTTCTTGAAGGTCGCTTCCATGCCTTCTTCCCAGGCACGGTAAATTTGAACATGATCACCGTGTTTTCAGAGGTTGACCACAGGACACTATGTGGCCTGAGGGAAGTTACTGTGATATCATGAGGGGCTGGTACTACCAGTGCAAGTCAGTCCTCATTTTCCACTTCCCTCCAGGTGTCAGGATGGACTTCTCTGAATGATGTTCACTTCGAGGCTGTCCAATTCCAAGATCTCAGCCAGCACCCGCTTGTGGCACCATCTGTACTGGTGCAAAGCTTCTTTACAGCCTGTTAGAAAGTGCTGCTGGTTGGAGTTCTGGATGCTGCAAAGATGGCAGTTTGTTTCAGAGCCATACCGCAAATGGAGATTTCTGGAACTTTGGAGTCTTGCCCGTGTGAACTTCCACATATCTGCCTATGTTATGGCCCTGTGGATAACTGTTTTCCAGGTAGTCCACCTTCCTTGGTGCTGTTGGCTCACAGCTGAGATCGTATAAGCCACCTCCTACAGTCTAGTCACTTCCAGCACCACCAGCTCTTTCCTCTCCCTTTTTAGAAGCGTAAGTTTATTTGAGCCCAGTCTTAACTGGCTGCAACCACCCAACTATCTCCCGATCTTTCAGCTGACTGATGGCACCTGCGACTGCTTGTTCAGCCTTCCACTTCCACCCTATTTGAATTGGGACAGGTCTGCACTGTACTCCCTCCCAAGGCTTTTCACTGGTTGCTCTGCAAGCAGGGGATCTTTTCCCCTTTTACCAAAAAGGTGACAAATTTGCTCTTTCTTCCTTTCTGGATTGACAAGTTGGTTTAAACTCCTTCCCCAGGTAAGGAGTTCTTCAAGCCCTTTAAGGAGCCTGCTGGTTCAAGCAGCTGTCTGCAAGAGGGTCGTAATATCATCCATATAGGCTCATTTGGCAAGTAGGTGCTGTCCTAACTAGCTTCTAACATCTGTCTCCCGCTGATCAGGCTGTTGTGAACAGGATGGGTTAGATTGAGCAGACCATTGCTATGCTTTTCTGGAGATGCTGTCAGCCTGATCTAGCTGCCTGAGATGAATGGCAAACATAGCAGTTGTTAATGTAGTTGGATACCAAATTCTGAATGAAAGTTAAGTGCAAAGGAGATCAACTAGTGTGGCGCTGAGCTTGTATACATTTGCCAGATTCGGCAAGACCACGTGCAGATCTGACTTAGCGTGCTTGGCTGTCTGGATCTGCTCCCAGATGATAGAGGAATGTTCAGTGCAGCCAGTAAAACCTGGCAGTTCTGCCTTCTGACAGCTTGTGTTGGACAGGAGTTATCCAGTCATACATCATTACCCTCTGTCTCTGTGTCTTAGTCTTGGTTTGTGTTTCCTGTCCTGTTTTTGGTAGTGTCTTCTTTCTTGTGTTCAGCTTTGCTTTCCCTGGCCTCGTTAGTGTGATTGTGTTCACCTGTTTCCAATTGCCGCATTTCCTAGTGTGGACATATTGTCTGTGTTTTTGTCAGTTCCTTGTCAGGTCGTTGACGGCCATCTCCTGTGTGGTGGTGTGTGTGTTTCACCTCTTCCCAAGAATTAGTGATGTTGTGGATTATAACTTTTGTTTGCCAGGAACGTTAATACCCTTCCATATTTTTGTGGCCTGGACAATAAAAAGACTTTGTATCAGTTTTAAAGTCCTGCTTTGGGGTCCAATTCTGTCACATCATCTGAACATGATTTAATAGTGTTAATTGCATCATCTATACATTCTGAAACAGTGCGAACATGAATGACTTCATGCACTGATGAATGTACGTACTTTTTGACTACATACACATTTGACTATGTCAGACATTGATTGTTTCGGGGCGGGGGGGGAGGGGAGGGGTTAAAACTGTTGCTCTCTCCGCTGCTTCATTTCTTTTTCTTTCTCCCTTTTTAGACGGCTGCTGTATCCAGCACTGGTCACTTTTGTAATTTCTACACTCACATTTCCTCCAGGCTTTGGACAGTTTATGGCTGGAAGGGTAAGTTCCCCAAACTCATATAAACACATATATTATTTTTATTACATATACTCAAAGCACTACAACTATTACTGTGGCTATGAAAGAAAGCCTGGGGCATTACAGCCCATTGAGCTCTGATATATATGATGTTTAATATGTATGTTATGTGCTCACAGCATTTTTTGTGTTCTTAATTTACATTTATATGCAGTGAGTGTTTTGTAAGACGTCAGTCACTATTGTTGGTGTGATGTCGTTTTTGATTTATTCAGATGTATCCTGTGTTGTGGTTTTTATGCAGCTGAGCCATCTTGGATCATTACATTGTTAATATAACAACTCGTTTACCCTTCATGTCAGGATGTGTTTGTGTGTCACCTGTGTACACATTAGACTTGGATGAGTATGCTGTATTTTTGCTCCTGGGATCAGTAATAACTACAGTATGTGACTTCTTTCCAATATCACTCACTTCATCTGTCTAATTGTGAGTATTAGAAAGGGAATAGTTTCTGCATCCTAGGACTCTACATTCATATACAGTACATACACATACATACACACACACACACTGTCGCTTCATCTTGGCTGATAATGAAAGGGTGAGTCAGGCCTGCAGAGCTCTAAATCTGCCCACACTGGCCCACTCCTCTTTGGAGTGTACACTCAAAATGATATATCTCTTTTCTTTCAATCTTGCTCACAGAGTCCTCATTCGTGGGCTTTCTGGACGTGGGCAACATTAACCCCACCAGTGTCTACTGTCAGTTTTAAACAGCTGCAGTTACATTTGTGTTCTAATTTTCACTGCCTGCTATCTTACAGATGTAAATTGGTAGTAATATCAGTAGATGTACACAACTCTGAAAAAGTTGTAATGTGTAAAATGTAAAGACAAGCTGAATGCACATCTCATAAACCCACTCATAAACTCTTATTCTTAATTAAAGTCAAATGTTTAAACTGAGAAAATGAAGCACTTTAAAGAAAAGAAATGTCATTTATTAATTTGATGGCAGCAATACGTCTCAAAAAAGTTGGGATACAGCCATGTTTGCTACAGTGTATCATCCCCTCTTCTTTCAACAACAGGTTATAAATGCCTGGGAATATTTCTCTCCCAAAAGTTGATGCAATTTCAGGAGAAGAGTATTGCCGCACTCTTGTCTCATACAGGATTCTCGCTGCTCAGTACTCCTGGGTCTTTGTCTTTTTTTTTTCATGATGTGCCAAATGTTGCATTTGTGGATGGCACGGTGAGCTGTGTACACAGACAGTCCATGACAGAATCATACCTGTTTTAAGGCAGAGCTGCCTGAGGCCCTGAAGATCTTATCCCTTGGGTGCAGTGATTTCTCCAGATTATCTGACTCTTTTGATGATGTAGGAGATGAGTTATTTAGTCTTTTCGATTTTACCTTGAGGAACATTATTCTGAAATGATTCCACAGTTTGTAGACCGCTCAGAGGCTTTTGTAGATATAGGTTAGCTACCACTGCAGAGGTTTATAAAGACAGTCTCCGATTTCACTTTATCAGCTTATCACTAAATGTAAGGCACTGTTTAATTTAATAATAAAGTATATCATCATCAACAAACCCAAAACAAAATGTACATTTTTTATTTTTCTTTCAATTCTAAAACTGGAGTTCTGAATACATTTTTTTTCTAGGTGTTTCAAAGTCAAATAAAGTGTTTTGGAAGTTTGAGTTTTGGATGAAATGATGTAGGAGAGAAATTTAAACGCAAGTTGTCAGTGTATCAATGAAAATTGAACAGCTGCACACCCAAACAAACCCAAATTTCTCCTGTGATTAAAAGTTTAAATGGCACATCTGTGTAATATACTGGTGAAGTTACACAAAGACAAATTAGGTGATGGCGGTTGTGAGTTTAACACAAAATGTCAAATTCTTAATACTTTAATGAGAATGTCACATTTTCTCAAGATTGTTTTTACATTATTATTCCATACTGTCTCTGTGAGATTCATTATGATGTATTCAGGAGGCTTTTTAAAAAATATTTCATTATATTAAAAACATCTCTTTAGATCATTATAGTGCAGAGTCTTCCCAAACTACCTTTAAAGTACTAGTACAAACATTTAAGAAGTGATAATGTAACTCAGAGAAAAACATGGCAAGATATGTTATATTGCTAAAAGTATTGTATACTCACCCACCCAAATCATTAAAGTCAAGTGTTCCAATCACTTCTATGGACACTGGTGTATAAAACCAAGCACCTTGGCATCCAGACTGTTTCTACAAACATTTGGGAATGAGCGGATCGCTCTCAGGAGCTCAGTGAATTCCAGCATGGTACTGTGTAGGATGCCACCTGTGCAACAAGTCCAATCCTGACATTTCCTCTCTTCTTAATATTCCACAGTCAGCTGTCAGTGGTGTTATAACAAAGTGGTTAAATCACAGAGTTGGGTCAGCAGATGTTGAACCACACACTGTGCAGAGGTTGCCAACTTTCTGCAGTCATTTGCTACAGACCTCCAAACTTCATGTGGCTTTCAGATTAGTACAAGAACCATGCACAGAGAGCTTCATGGGACATGTTTCCATAGCCACGCAGCTGCATCCAAGCCTAACATCACAAAGCACAATGCAACGTGTCAGATGCAGTGGTGTAAAGCACGGTGCCACTGGACTCTAGAGTAGTGGAGACGTGTTTTCTGGAGTCACGCGTCTCCATCTGGTAATCCAATGGACGAGTCTGGGTTTGGTGGTTGCTAGGAGAGCAGTACTTGTCTGACTGCACTGTGCCAAGTGTAAAGTTGGGGGGGGGGGGGGGGGGTAAGGTCAGCGGCGGAGTTTTCCATTCATTTAAAACCGCCCCCAGGTGGGTGAGGCCCATATGACACGTCATCAGAGAAAA
>VOQJ01012712.1:0-13721 GCA_015052665.1 Apistogramma diplotaenia
AGCCAAAAATACGAGCTACCTCGTCACTTCATGGCTACCTTTGCACAGTCATCTTTAATTTATAAACAGTTAATGGTGACACAGTTAATCAAGTGACAGAAGAACGTGATAATGAGATAATCATTTAAGTACGGTTCATTTTCAAGGTGTCAAATACTGCTGTGTTGTCACAATGGCTGGTGGCTAGTAGTAAGTGCAAGGTGCCTTCTGGGATGAGTGCCATAATTAGAATTACTGTCGTAGTTCTAACAAACACATATGCTTGTGTTTCAATTCTTTTTGGACAAAAAGAACAAACTAATAAAAAAATAAGATTCCCATTAGGTTTTGGGAATGTGTCATTAAATGTTTAAACTTAATCTGAGTGGGTAAAGTGTTTTGAGACGTATTTGTCCAAAGCTGGAAGAACAATTGTGATCAACGCGAAAAAAAAACTATGATTGCTGATAGAAAACAAGAAACAAATATCAAAATATACATACTGTAAGTCATGATTATCACTTCATGGTGGCACTGCTGTATTTGTAATTGATGTATTTCAGCTCCTTTTTTTTAAAGTTTCCATCTTCAAAAACATCTAAATACAGAGGTTAGCAACTTATTCCCCAAAATAAGTCCTCTCTGGGGTAGAACTTGTAGCTTCGCTCCACAGGAGCATTTCATGGATTCAGAAAAAGCGACTTTTTTTTCCTGATGCCTCCCTGGTTGTCCTTGATTCTTCTTTTCTTCTATTCACTTTCTTATGTGACAAGACTTGTCATAAAAAGGCTCCCTGCATCATACCTCTTTCACCTGCACCAAACCTGTGACATGACTTGCACAAGCAGACAGAATCTCCATGGTGACGACAAAGTAAAAATTTTAGGTACGGGGGTAAGCGAGAAGACAGCAGGGGAGAGAAGTGTCACAGTCATACAATCAGCAGTGACAAGCAATCACTTGGGAGTATAAAGAAAAGCAGATTCTAAGTATAGAGGAGACAAGGAGGAAGAGTGATAGATGACTCGGGTGAAGTAAGACGGATGGTTAAAATGCACGAATGACATGATTACAGAGGGATGAGGCGATGAGCCTGATGAGCTGTAATGGGATATGATGCAAAGGCAGGAGGAGAGGACGTGTGCGAATCTCAGTGGAAACTCGGCTGAATGTAGGAAGAACAAAAACAGTGGCAGGCTGGAGGTGGTTGGGATCAGAGGGAGCCAGGTGAGTGTACAAGATTGATTGGTGATTGCTCTTGGATTCTGTGGCAAAGAGTGTGGCAGCAATAAAGAGCGAGAGCGAGAGAGTTGTAAAGAAGAGGGAATATAAACTCCCAGATGCCGGGTATTTTTCCAACCGGGAGGTGAGACGACAGGAGTCTAATGAGTTCCCTCATAGCCGGGCGGCTTTCATCTTATGAATCACACATCGCATTCTCGCGCACGCGCACGGCTGTGAACACTCGCACTGCCGTAATGAATTACGGGGCTCTCAGGCTAAAACTTCAGCCCTGCTCCTCATCACATGACACGCGCATGCATCACTTTGTGCTGCGGATCGATCCGTCCACGGCCATTTGACACGAGTACACGTGGAATTGAAAGCAACGTGACATACTCCATCACCTATTTGGAATCTCTGACGTCCTCCTGAGATGACACAGTGGCATCAATATATCGATGTAGTCTAAGCAAAACTGTGAAGTCTGGCTTTGTCTTTTAAAAGCTCTTTGTGTGCTTTTTTTTTTTGTAAATTCTGACCTGATCGCACAAATCATGCTCGCCTCACACAAGACCTCCCCCAGCATTACCTCACAGCGAGCAGCAAATTCTCAATAATGTAAATCAGTTACATCATAACCACATTTTGGCCTTTCTCCAGCTTGGATTCTTTCTGTTATTTATTTATTTTTTATTGTGTTACTCAGCATCGCAGGTGTCAAATCTCTCATCCTCGTCAGGAGTCTGTGAAGACAAGATATTGTCTCAGCAAAAGTTACCTTTACCACAAAGTCACAGTGCCGAGCAGCAATGCAGCATCTCGTTGCCTGATAGCTGCCATTTCAGTGAAAGTGGAAAAAGAAGGAACGGTTCAAACTTAAATGATTTTTCTTTTTTTTGATTTTGTGCCATTTAGTGTGGACAGCATACTTGCAGAAAATGCTCTTGAAGGCTGGCACAGTAATGAAATTTTTAGTGTCTAAATGCTCGGGCTGGATCGTTTTGCTATTGCACACTTGTACTGGCAGCTGAACTTACATTTATGTGCTACATAATTTTAAAGTTATAAACTAGAAAAAAATATTTATAATGTGGAAAAACAAGCACGGCCGTGGTGCCGAACTCACGGAGGAGCTAATGACTGAAAAGGCAGACAGGAGCAAATGCTTCCCAGTGCTTCTGGGAACTACCATTCCCAGAAGCACTTTGACTACGGGGCGTCTGGAGGTCAAGAGGCAAAGTGGTTTCCCATCAGTCAGCAGATTAGCGCTTTGATCGCTGCCTTCTCCAGTTCACACGAGCAAGATGTTGTTGGTACATCTCCAAATAGTGTGTTTGGCAACTTTTTTGTTCTGTTGCTGCATCTTAACAACAATGATTGTGAAGATTAAAGTTGATCCTAAAGCATAACTGATATATTTTCTGTTAATTATTGCGATTATTTATCATTATTGTAATTTTCTGGGGTGATAATTATGGTGATTCTTTTATTTCATAGTCATACTGTCATGGTCTGCCTGCTGGCGGACTGTTTCCTTTTTGCCTGTAGCTCTCTCACTCCTGCGTGCATGTTTACCTCACCTTTGCGTGTCAGTGGGCGGGTCCCCCCGAGTCCCCGCCTCCCCGCTGCAGCACACCTGTTGGCGATCTGCTCGTTGTTGGTATTTAAGTGGTCGTCAGTTAGTGCTGGATTTTCTAGCGATGCATGTTAGGGATCCTGGCTCAGGTTTGTCCTGGACTACTTTAAGGAAGTCTGCTTTTTCGTGTGTGTGTGTGTCTTTTCCCTGACATCTCTGGAGCGAAGCATGCTGAGAGAGTGAGGAGCCAGTGTTCGGCCAGTCTGTTTAGGGAGTCATTTCGGACCGTGCCCACTTGTGGGAACGAGCCACCGTTGTAGACTCATCTGTCTGTGGAGAGCTTGCCCAGTTCACCCTGAGTTTTGAGCTTGTAAATAAACCTTTGATCTCGCAGTACGGTCTGCGTTTGGGGTCCTTCGCTTGCTGAGCAATGATACATACAGATCCAATCTGCACAAAGGATGACAAGAGATGCTTGACCTGAAGAAACTATCAATGTGTCATATGTAGAATCCACATCACTATTTAGCCACATCCTATAATCCACATCCACAGTTTCTACACTAAAAAAATAAATCAATAAAATCACAATAATGTGAGAGTTCTGCACTTTAGCTTGCCTAATAAATATAGGCATACTGTAACTAAATGACAGAATGAACCATTCTTGAATTAAGACCCAGCTGGCAGTCGTAGAGGACAACAATCATATAGAAAGATGAAATCCAACCACAGTGGAGTCACCGAGTGGCCCAAAAAGAATTCCATGTGCTATGATGGCTTCTGAAAGTATAACATACTGCAGACAAAAATGGGAGTGCACACCCAAGGTTTGACACAAGGATTCCAATTGTCACGACAAATTGCAGTGCACCCTCTCCCTGTGTTTAGCCTTCAGCACTCAGCACAGCATTGGCCTTAGGCAACAGAAAGTTTTTTAAGCCCCATAGCCAGTGCGTGTGAATTTCAAAAATGCTAACCAATTAGAGTGTTTTAAAAAGCATCAAATATTGGTCCAAAACGACGTGGGAGTCACTATATAGCATGATTTGAAGGGAATATTTAAAATGACATAAGATGGAATTTAAAAATACACATGCATCAAGTTGTAGAGTTCGTTTTTGCCAATTTTAATATATATATATATATATTTTGCATGTTCATAAATTGTTATTTTTTCTTTTCATAGCCTCAGAGCAATATTGTGTGATATGCAGTACTTCAGCGGTCATGAAACACTAAGGATTAGTGGTTAGATTAGGTAAGGTAACCTTAATCCTAACCTCCCGAAAGGTGGTACCACCACCTTGTCTTTCATTGGATATTCATGGCAGTGGTGACATGCTGGCTGCTCTACACACAGGCTGCGCTAAGAATGAGATGAGAAAAAGTGACCACATGCATCTCTTTGCATTCAAAATCCAAATTGCACAAAGTCTGTGTACAAAGCATCACACTGGTCAAGAGGAAGATGCTGGGTGTCCGAGTGCACCGGAACACCAAAGAGTGATGTGGAGAAAGTGTAATGAGCGCCCCCTGTTTTACGGGACACAACAGTTTTTTGAAGTTTCACTCAAAGTGACAGCAATGTCTCGCAGCATGAGACTCTGACGTGACACTGAGCAGCACGAATCTAAGCTCGTGGCAAGTCATATACACCATGTGAATACGTGAATATGCTTCAAATGCTTTGCTTCATAACTTGTAGATGTTTTGGAGATGTTTTGATGTTTGTATTGCTCTCCAGCAGTTGCCTTGTTACGCCATGGCGGCGCGCATAGACGCAGCAGCTCCCCTCCCCGGAGGACCTTTACAGCACCTGCTGTCTCAGAAGGACCTACACTATCATCAAGGACAGCACACACCCAGGACACCGGATGTTTGAACTGCTGCCCTCGGGCAAACGCTACAGACAACTGAAAACAAAAACAAACCGTTCGAGAGACAGTTTTTATAACAGCGCCATATCCCTGTTAAAAAAAACAAGTCAGTTCATCTGTAGGCTGACCAGTTTTTTTTTTCCCTCCGTTTAAGTACAATATCTTAGGTTGCAAAGCACCATGACGTTCATGTGCAGTAACTGATGCTGCAGTTGTACATTTGTATATAGGATATCTTAAAGTTAATTATGTTTATGCCCTTTTAAACTATTTATTGCTTTTAATTTGTTAATGTACATACTCTTCTTTAATTTACATACTTTTTTCTTTTAATTGCACCAGGGGGGCTGTAACCCAATTTTGTTGTGCAAATGTACAAGTACAATGTGCAATGACAGTAAAGGTTTATTTCATTTCATATTAAAGTTGTCAAGTAAAAGTTTGGATGTGGATGTGAATGCCAGCTGTATGCTCGCTACTTAAGCTGACTCATTTTCTTTCCTGCGAGGAATTTCCATATTACACTTGTGCAAAGAACAAAACCAAAACTTTTCTTTTAAATTCATAATATTTAATTATAATCACATCTTGTTTATTTTAACAGCTTTAAAAATGCAGGATGTACGGCATCTGTTAAACTTTGTCCTTGCAGAGAACTTTGAGAACAAAATTTGTGAGAGCATATGGTTTCATTATAAGAGTTTGTCTTACAAAGTTTTTCCCCTTCCCCACTGTGTGTGTGTGCGTGTGTGTGTGTGTTGACCCGGAGAGAAAAGTCTGTCGGCCCTTTGTCCTGCTCCTCTAACCCTCACACTTGCTTGTTTATGTGCGGATGTGGGTTGAGCTTCCCAGTGTGGGGGTCTTAATGAGTGTTTCATTAATTCTAACAGTAGTGCAGGAAATCTGTACATTCCCACAGTGTAAAAGGCACCTGCGAGCAGGTATTAAAATGATCATGTTGTGTATCCTGACATAAGAGAGAAAGTGAATATTATGTAAAAAAGAAGGTTTAAAAAAGCATATTATATGTTGGGAAATGTGTTTAAAATCGTAATTTTTATTTTCTCAGTACATCATCGTAATCTCTCAAAAACCCAAACATGTTGTGACTAGTTTTCACTTCTGGTAGATTGGTTGCAGTTGACGGCCGGATTGGTAGGATTTGTTTACTGAACACAAATTTAATTTTATACCTCGAAACTGTTTCAGTTTACTGCATTATCAAGCCAGTTGTCTCAGAACCCAATAAAAAACAGTGTATGCCCTTCATCGTTAGTGTGACGCTGCTGAGCGAGCTGACCAAAGCCAAACTAGTGGGAGGCTAGATGGTGGCATGTGTGTCTGAGCTGTTGCTGTGGTTTTGCATGTCCAGGAGAACATCATCTTTGATCTGATTGTTCTCTGTGGAAATCTGACTGAACAGAAGTACTGAGCTGTGGTGCTCCAGCCTGTACTTGTTCCATTCTGCTAGCAGCACCCTGGGCTGCAGCTGCTTTAATAATGCCTGCCCACACACTGCCAGAGTATCTAGGTGTTTCTGCTTGGCCAGCATTTAGTCCTGATATGTCTCAAACTGAACATGCTGGGTTGATGTATTCATCAGAGGCGGCCACAACCAATCACCATTATATAGCTGCAGGCTGCACTCATCCAGTCACCTTTGCAGTCCATGGACAGATAGGCAACTGCTTGCATCACATCCAGAGGAAGTCATACCTCATAGTAAATGTGTTTCATTGACATATACAGTATTATAGTATCGCTTTATAAAATATATTTCAAACACAAGCTTTGAGTACTTTAAAGCAAGCTCACAGATTCAGTCAAATTCTAATTACTGGAGATGTGTGTAGATCGAAGCATTATTCCATACAGGCTGAATTTATGAAATAAGCTTCTTAGGCAAGCAGTTATTAAATATGAAACAAAAAAATCCTCCACTCACCACTCATTTACACCAAATCATAATGCACCAATGTCATCGCTGAAAGTGGGGAGCCATTATGCAGAATGTATTATTTAGGAGGGAATCATGATGGCGAGGACAGAAATCCCGGTGGCCCACATTAGCTGCTGGGCCACCTGATACCCTTCTGGAAATGCAGTGGGTAAATCTCATAGAGGGTGTGCTGTTTGTGACCTCTTTACTGTACACCTGTGAGCTTCTCCTTTTATGATTCGTCAGACTAATGTAATTATTGTAGGGTCTTTACCTTACAGTATGAAGCAGCTTGAATTTAATTAAATAAAAATGATATGTTGCTACTGATGCCCATTCTATTATGTATGAGTGCTGCTCTTTCTACTTCTAGTTTTCCCTCTATGAAAGACTGGCGGGTCCCAGAGCAGAGCTATCCCACTAAACATAAATTGCTGCATAAATAACTGAGCTACTTTATTAGAAGCTGTGCTTAAGTCACACTGCTCACGCTGCTTATGTGGCTGATCTCAAATGTTAACGTGAGTACAGGAATGAATGTGAACATCGTGCACATTGTGACGGAGCTTAGTGTGGGTGGACACGTGGGGCTGGCTGCTCTGTCTTTTCCCCATGACCTGGCCTAATGTCCATAACCTGTTCCCATTTTTCCATCAGTCCTGCTCTGCTACTTGTGCACTAGAATATTTACTGTGCTTCTCTCACAGAATCACTTAGAGCCATTTTCCAGCTATCGTTTCTTGCATTTGGAAGTTGACACAAATGCTGTTCACATATCTGAAAGTCATTACACCAATAAAACTGTTAACAACAATGTTTGCTGCACAGCAGTCGCCTGTGGAGGAAACTGCTCTCTTCAAAAGATGAAGTGATCTATTGGGATAGCAGATAGAATGGGAGAAGAGGTGAAATCTCAGCTGCACTACTGGAAATGAGAGAACTTACCCTGGGAATAAGTTAGGTTTGTGTCTTTCTGTGACATCTGCAATGCAGCTTTGTTCTGTCCTTTGCATGACTTCAAATCACACCGGGAGTGTTTCAGAAGCAGTGTTTAGTCTTTTGTCTATACCATTCCTCTGCATAACTTCCTACACGCTTCATCTAATTTTTCAGCTAAAAATTGACTGAGTGTTAGATCAATAGATGCAAAGCAGATGTCCGCTTCTGGTGCACTTCATAAATGCTCTGTAGTGCAGCTGGTGGAACTGTAAGCATTGAGCTGTAGTGCTTAGCTTCAGCAGCCATGTTGGAGCCAATATAAAACCAGGGTAACAGTCAGATTAACAAGGAGGCTGTCAGGCCAGAAACATCAACATAGGAAATTTTATTTAATTAGTAACATATTCTAGTTTCTAGAAGTAGACTTGTTTAGTAAAAAGAAAATGTCTGTCTTCTCCAGGGGCCTGGGTTCATTTCCACGTCCTCCTCCTGTCACCTCTGCACTCCGAATCAAAATAAAGGCTAAACACCCTCAAATTAAATCCTTAAAATTACAATTTTCCCAAAAGTGGTTTTCTAGCAACTTAGTGAACATTCTCCCTCAGAGTCTGACTCAATTTTTCTTTTGGTGCCATGACGAAGGATCATAATGGCTGTGACAAAGGCTGGAATCCCACCAATGGAGGGCTCATCCTGAACAGCAGGATCAAGGTTTCTCTCAGCGTGGGATGGAAAGCAAAGGAAAACTCCCATCCTGTCCCATCTCCAATCAGTTCCATGGCACTGGTTCTAGTTTAATGGAAGCCCTGTTAAACTGGCCTGCTGGCTCTGAGGGGAGCTACAGCCAGAGATTCAGATCCAGTCATTTGTAGAGTCAGCCTGCCCGTATGTCTATCATTGTTGCCTAGGTTAATGGCAACAACTTTTGCTGTATAATGTTTGTTTTATGAATTCAAATGTGGTTTTGCTCCCACGAAGTGTCATAGTCTCATACATAACAACCCAACTGTTGATCATCTGCAGAGTGTGGTGGCAAATGTTATTGTTCCCTTTGTGAGCTTTACTTTAGTGCACAAAATATTTCAGCTGAAAGCAGAGTTCACTGACGCAGTCAGAGACATATTTTTTTATCGTTCAGAGGTGCACCCTGCAGGCTATGGGTGTTGTACTTAATATGAGTATTAAGTATAACTATTTATACAACTGCTTGTCTTTAAGAAACAAAAGTGACAGTTACAACTATATTTTAGCAACACATCACTGAACACTTTTTTTGCGATGCACCATGCATCATGGTGAAATAAACAAAGATGATGACATCTATTACATATTATTTTTAGCATTTCAGCAATTGTAGTTTGGGCAAATTTTAGTGAGATAAAAATTAATGTTATTTTAATACATGTTTTATATGATTTTTCCCTATAAAACTTTAAAGAGAAATTTCTGATAAAGTAATACTATATAACAGCCAAATAACAGACAGATTTTCACCTATTTTCCACCAAAGATGCCAAGGCAAATGTATATAAAAGCTTATTTACCTCAATTAGTTAAACAACATTAAACATAACAGAACTTCACACAGATCTGATCTTCATATCATTATTGGACCTTGAAGTCATTATGCTACACTGTTACTTATTCAGCACTGTCGGTGATGCAGTATTTTGTGTATGTACTGTGTGTATACTGTTAAGAAAACTAAAGAAATAGCATCAAGTCATTTAAATCTCCGCAATATCGATCTGTTCAGTTAAGTTGCAGAGGGGGTTGTTAATCAGTTTCAGCTGCTTTGACATTATGAAATGAAATAAATAACAGGGGCAACAATGAAACAACCCACAAAACAGGAATAGTTTTACAGGTGGAGGCTGCTGACATTTTTCCCCTGTACGGAGAGCTGGACAGGCCTCTAGAAAGGTCCTTAGCCCATCTACAGGTTTGGTATCTGGTCCTTCGTGCAAGGAGGAACAGGATGAGCAGTGCCAGAGCCCTGCAAAATAGCATCCAGCAGGCCATGAGAGGAAGAAGCTTCTGGTAGACCGGGCTCAGGGAGGGGCAGCCATCTACTGCGACTGGTTGTGGAGAGAGACAAGACAAAAGAGACGCTGAAGAAGAGAGACAGAGATTATTATAAACTAATGATTAGATGCAGAGAGGTGTATAACCACACGGTGAAAAGAAGTGTAGTGAGTAACAATGCATGCATACTGCATCATGGGAAGCCCCCAGCAGTTTAGACCCATTGGAGCCTAACTAAGAGAGGGTTCAGGGTCACCTGAGCCATAAGCTTTGTCAAAAAGGAGAGTTTTAAGCCTAATCTTAAAAATGTCTGTTTGCTGAATCCAAGCTGGGAGCTGTTTCCACAGAAGAGGAGCCTGAAAGGTGAAGGCTCTGCCTCCCATGTTACTTTTAAATACCCTAGGAACTCCAAGTTAAAACAGCAGTCTCTATTGGGCTCATACAGTCTATGAGGTTTTTAAGATAAGATATGGCCCGATTATTCAAGATACATTCTGGATTAAACAGGGAGCCAGTGACGAGAAGGCAAAATGAAGAAAATATGCTCTGTCTTCCTAGTTCCTGTCAGTACTCTCACGGCAGCATTTTGGATCAACTGAAGTCTTTTCAATGAGTTTTTAGAACAACCTGTTAATAACGAATGACAGTAATCCAGCCTAGAAGTAATAAGTGCATGAACTAGATTTTCAGCATCACTCTGAAACATGATTATTCTAATTTTAGAGATAGTCCAAGTATCAGGTAAAACACCATGTTTCTAAAATTTGTAGGGCCAAGTACAATAACCTCAGTTTTATTTGAAGTTCGAAGCAGGAAATTAGAGGTCATTCAGGTTTTTGTGGCTTTAAGACATAATGGCTTCATGGGTAGATAAAGCTGGGTATCATCTGCATAACAATGAAAATGTATGCGATGCCTTCTAATGATACCAGTTGTTAAGAGAAGAGTGTACAATGTAAATAGAACTGGCCTCAGCACAGAACCCTGTGGAACTCTACAATTAGCCTGCGTGTGTTTAAAAGATTCCCCATTTAACATGAACACAACATTATTGGATTCAGACCACTCCAGTATAATACCTTTGATATCTATGACATGTTCTAATCTCTGTAATAAAATGTTGTAGTCAAATGCTGCTCTGAAATCTTGCAGGATCACTAATGCTGTTTCTGTACTGTGATGAAATATGAAACCTGAACAAATCTCTTCAAATAAATCATTCTTCTGCAAATAATGTTTGTTTTAACTACTTCTTCAAGATTTTCTTTAGATAAAAGGAAGGTTTGAGATTGGCCTATAATTAGGTAAGACAGCTAGGTCAAGTGACAGCTTTGTATGTTAAGGTTTAATTACTGCCACCTTAAAAGCAGACTTTGAGAAAAAAAATAAGCTGAACAGTTCAATAATGTTTCTGCAAGTATAAAATGTTCTCTGCTGATTTGCAAAAAGTTCCATAGAACAGAGCACCTAACCTACTAAAACAAAGTGATTTGGTTGAGTCGCAGTGTGACTCAGCTATGGTTGTTTGCATACATGATATATGGAGTTTCATTTTATGGAAGTGGATTTATAACCATGAGTGATGAGTTACATATTTTAATCAATCAGAGCCTCCTGATTTGAGTTTGATTTATTCTTTGCTGTGTGTTATGCATGGTTTCGTGTGTGTTATGGAGAAAAATGAGAGTGCAAAGGGCAGCAGAGGAGAAGAAGAGGAGGTGAGAAAGAATGTCTGGAGAGAGGAGGACAGGAAATGAAAATGCTAAGGCAAGGTCAGGAAAGGTTGTTGATTCCTGGTAATTTGACGATGGCTTGTATACTCTCATAGTCCCACCATGTGAAAGGGAGTGAGGGAAAGGAAGAAAGGCGATAAGAGAGGGAGCAGAGAAGGTGTGAACTGGTTGCCGTGTTACACATTTAGTCCAGACGACAGAGAGCTGCTTTCACAGGAAATGGCTTCACAGCTTTCAGATGGACACAAAACACAAGAATGAACATCCTGCAGATCTTTTTTTTTCCTGTATACAGAAAAACAACAACAAAACGTTTTTAGTAGGTTGAGCCTGTTTTGTTTTGGATTCAGTCCACGGTGGTGAGATTTCCCTACCACCTCGGCCAGGTGGATTGTTTTTCCAACAATTTCAGCCTTGCTGAACTGAGGGGATTGCACTTCCTGAAGGTAACATTGCACTCACTGAGGAAAGCTACACATACGTTGGAATCCCACAGGCATCATGGAAGGATACTAACATCGTTGAACAAAGAGAAGAAGCAGAGCTCATGTATTCTGTGACAAGGGGACCACAAGAAAGAGAAAACCAAAAAAACTATTATTCACCTAATTTATTCTTTCATTTGAATTCAGCAGAGGAGTCTTCACTGTTTATCTCTGTCATTTATGACCACATTAATGTTTCTCTGTTCTGTTTGTGAACCTTTTCACAAACATTTGGACCAGACAAGAATCTATTTTCCTGTAAGTGTGATAAAAGCTTCCCAACTAGTGTAACATTGAACATCACAAGAGAATCAGAAGAGAAACTGACAGAGAAATTGTTGTTAACTGAGCTTTCTGTCGCGTCAGCTCGCTTTAACAGTTTCCAATTAAGTAAAGAACTTTTACAGAAATGCATTCATTTGCCTCCACTTATCCCGTTCAGGGTCATGGTGGGATCATAGCCAGCTGTCAAGCGGGACACTCGGGGCAGTATGTCACAGGGCTAACACAGAGATACGCAAAACCATTCACACTTACAGCCAATCACCAGTTAACCTAATGTGCATGTCACTGCACTATGGCAGGAAGCCAGAGTACCCTCGGGGAACCAGGCACGGCGAAAACATGCAAACTCCACACAAGCGGGCCCAGCTGGCCGATGGATTCAAACCCAGGATCTTCTTGCTGTGACAAGTGCCAACAACTGTGACATCCTACTTTAAACATACAAATATGTGTCGTTGCTGTTAGCCTCTGCTACACTGCTGTGAGTACTTATGACAATGAAAAGATCAGAAAATCTTATGAAGATTTTCCAAACTGTAAAGAAAAAAGATTGCTAAATGCACGTGACTGGACACAGCTCAGCATGGGGACCAGCAGTATATCGGAGTGTGCTTGCTCTCCCGTTCAGTTTACTTTCTATTTTCAACTTGACTTTCTCATATAATTTAATGCTTCCCTCTTTGTTTCTGTCTCGCCTTCAGTGTCTGATTGAATTCACTCATTCCTTATTAGCCGTCTCTCCCTGGAGTGCATTATATACCTTCTCCTCATCATTTGTTGGTTTCTTCTTTTCAGTTTTTGTTATTTGTTTAATCAACATCCTGCCGCTGGTGCACCTTTTGTTTCCTCAGTGTGAAAGCTCCTTATTTTCCTTAGCTGCCACCAGTCTCCTGTGTGGTCTGCAACTTGGCTATGAAATGTTACAAAAGGATAATTTTATCCTACATTTAAACTTAAAAGTAACAGGATTACAATTTATTTAAAAAAAAACTCTTACTAAAGGAACTGCAGTCAAGTGATGTTATAGTAATATGTAGGTAATAAATAGGTTGCATTTTAGCCACTTGCTAAAGAAGCATAGTTTCAGAAACTAGATGTAACTCCTCCCATCAACTTTAGATATATAATTAGGTGAGATTACAGGAGAAAGGATCGATGTAAATCTAACTCTGTGCAGGTCACAGGGAACATTGTGTGTGTGTGTGTCTGTGTGTTTTAATGCACTGCAAATTTCCACATACTCAGTCTTCCTTTTGGACACACTGCTTCCAGATTGATGACTGCAGTGAAGGATGTTACTTAAAAGTCAGCTTGCCAACACACAGAATCTTAATCTGGTCGAACAGCTTCAGTACTCAGTCTACTCCCTAAGTCTGGCCCATGCTTAGAGCCGGAGAGCCCATAAGCAATTCATTTGGTATTCTTCAGTGCACAGCCAACAGTTTAGCAAGTGCTAGACGTGTCAGGGAGTCTGTACAAGACTTGGTAACTAAATTGAATAATGGATACACATTTGCAGCACTGTATGGTCTTGGTAGCAGGTGCAGTGGTCAGTCACCATCTGCTTTCATTAAAGTTGACCTTTTTCCACACGGCACACAGTGGGTTTGTGACACTGACATGATTAATATAGTAATGTCTCATTTATATATTGCT
>VOQJ01012713.1:0-10121 GCA_015052665.1 Apistogramma diplotaenia
GTGGATTCACCCACAGATCACAGCGGTGAGTCGAGCGCGGATGCTGAAAGAGAGAGATTCAGGCCTGTTTGCTTTAGCCAGAGAGTGGCTGATATTTAACCTGGTTGGTGTGTGTGTGTGTGTGTGTGTGTGTGTGTGTGTGTGTGTGTGTGTGTCCACGTGCGTGCCTGCCTTTGTTTTTTTAATAGACCATTTGTCATGCTCAGGTGTTGAGCCTGTAGAAGTGTAACCCAGGTTTTGATGAGGTACTAAGGTGTGTGTGTGTGTGTGTGTGCGCGCGTGCGTGTGTGTGTGTATCTGGTAGCTGTTAAAGAACAGGTGCACTGGCTGGGTGGTCAGCACTTGTGCAACCTCCACTTTGCACACTATCACAAGCAATTTTTAATATATTAACAGCTGATTTTGATGTTTCTTTAGTTTTGATAATTAACTCCCCCAACATTAAAAATGTTTCCCCATCATTTTATACTGTCTGTGGTCCTTTTATCACACTGATAAAATTCAGTCATACAAATTTGTGTAAATGGGTAAAAAATTATAGGAAACAGATAGAAGATGGTCACTGTGGTTGGTGAATGTGATGCCTGCTGATGGGTATGGAAGCTTGTTTTTAATCTTGTGCTTGTGATTGGCTGCCCCTTGCAAACAGAGGGTATGAACAGAACCCTCTGTGCTCACAGCCATAGCGCTGTGCCTTAAATAACAATATTTGGGATGTCTACTCACATCCTACAGATCCAAGAGCTGCATATTACTCATTTTCTGAAACTTTGCCCATGATTTATACTAGTGTCCACCACAGTAAGAGTATACACAGCATATAAAAGTTTAGTAGGCTTAGTTAAGGCTGTTACTGCTTTATAATTAGTGTTGTGTAACAGTGAGTTAAAAAAAGTGCCTGAAACAACCAAAGTATAATAAGCAGATTACAGCAACATCTATAGCAAGAGTTCACATATACAATTAATAAATCCTTACTGTTACCACTGCAGTTCTGACCGTCTACTGTTGTAAGGAAAGGATTAAAAGCCTGTCCTGAATTTGCCCTAAACTATCATCCGTGCATTCACACTTATTTGTTTAAAAATATGAAGCTGAGGAAAGGAAAATTGCACAGCGATCCCATATTTTTCCTGTGTTGGGCTTTATGGGACAATGTTTGTGGGATAATATTTTTTTGTGGGAAGATGGGGCTGTAGTGGGGCATGGAGGACCAGAGGAAAAATATTCTTTGTTGTGGGAGGATTGCTGACTCTGTTGCTGTTGAGAGCCTGTCATTATAGTTGTGTTTTGTTGGCACTTGCGAGGTGCTCAGTTTTTGCTGTCTTTTCTTATATTTGTCTGTGAAACACCAGATTATCTGGCACAGAAACACTCAGCATGTGCTGTTGCTTTTAAGAAAGGAACGAACCACGTCAGTCACTAAATAATGATGTGAGTTGTTTCTTTTCAGTTGTCCAGTGTGCGGCCCTTCACTAACTTTATCAGTCGGTCCGGTCCTTTTAGAAGGAAAAATGCCCAGCCCTGGTCTAATCCCAGTTTCTCTCAAATTTGGACTGTGTATGTGGTGGAAGCATTACTGTACCATACTAAACTGTTAATAAGTAGCTTCTTATGGATGGTAACAAATAGGGAACAGAGAACTTTGCAGACTATTAAGTAACTTTAAACATTCCTTTAACTATATATGGAAAAATTGCACTTTACTCCTCAGAGGTCAATTCTGAACCAGGAGAAATGCTGGACTCTGTCAGCTGAATGATATTTGATTGCCACAAAGCCAGCAGTTGGGAGGGGCCACCGTTAGCTGAAAAATACCAACGTGGGGCTTGTCTGCTTGGATTTCAGGTGTGAAAGGTGTTGTTTTGGATGGATGAAAAAATGTTAATTAAAAATGCTAAAACAATTCACCAAATTGTAAGAGGATTTGCCAGCTGAGTGAAGCGTATTTATGGGGAAACGGGACTCAAAGAGCCTTTGAAATGATTGTCCACAGGCTGAAAACACTTTTCAAACTGCCTCTCTCTTGTCCCTGTGTCCCTCTGCCAGACGACCCTTATTGAGGCTCCTCTGTCCTGTGTGACCCCCTGACACAGAGAGGTATGACCACACACACACACACATGCAAGTAAAACACAAAGTGATTAAAAGTGAAAGAAGATTTAAACTGGGAAACAAGTAGATTAAAAGCAAATCTAGAATAATTAAAATAAAAAGGGAAAATATGCCAAAAAATTATAAAGGAAATATTGAAATAGACACAGAAAAGGTTTGCTTATAAAAATATGTCTTTAAAAGCTCAGTGATCTGATCCCCCAGGAGGTTCTTCCAAAGAATAAGTAGCATGATAGAAACGTTCTCAACCACATCGTCATCAGAATTTAACTAGGTCTGCTTTAGCAGGAAAACATCAGTTTTTTTGGAGATGATGAAGTCAAGGATAATAAAAGATTTATTGAAGAGAGACTTTTTGTTAAGCAAACCAAAACTAATGGTGTAGCGAGAGTTATGAGCTGAATTTTAAATGAGGCTAGTGGAATCTTTCTGTGTTGTTTTGGTTCTGTAATGTGGTCTTCACTTAATAATCGGGATTATGGGCATTGAGTCAGGGGGCTCAGGAGGGTGGAGCAGGTCCGTGGGTCAAGGCCCAGCTCCTCCAGCAGAACCAGGCTCAGGGAGGGGCAGTCATCCGCTGCGACCGGTTGGGGCTGAGGAGAGAGAGACGGGGCAAAAGACATGCTGTGGAAGAGAGCCAGAGATTAATAATAAGTAATGAATAAATGCACCATGGGGAGTTGCCTCTGATGTGTCCATTGGATTATGAATGTTAGGTTAAAAGTGCTTAGACACAGAAAAAAGCTGTTCCCTCTCATCCAAGGTTGGGCAGACAAATCATTGACAAGACTGTTTAGGTTGGGGGGAGGTTCAAGTAGGGAGGAGGAAAAATCTCCATCCAAGTACCTCTTGCGACCATGACTACAAGTTTGGTCCAGAATGACTGATGAGTAAGTGTTGAGCACGAGGAGCATCCCAGGACACCTGGAGGGCTTCACTGAGTGAGGCTAACCTTTGGGACTGTCTGTGGCCTGTCCATGAAGCTCGACAGCAGTGAGTCTTTTTCCTTTGGGTCCCCTGAGAGTCGCTGGTTTATCATCTTTAAAGTCAGCGGTGTACTCATTCCACCCATATGGGGATGCGAAGTACTGTGCTGAAATTAGTGAGAGTCGTGATGTGTGTATTCAAAGTAGTGTTTGTTTTCGTAAAGCTCAGCAAATGTCAGCCCCTAATAAAACACCGTGGTGCAACACAAATGGGCTTCCCCACCCACACAGAAAAGCTGCAGCGGTAAATACTCTCCACGTCCCTTCCCTTCCCTCCCCTGTACCTTACTTTGCATACTTGAACTCCTTAAGAGACAAGAATCCCTCCTTTGTCAGCCAAAACTTGGCTTTACGGTTTTGAGAAATCAGTAATATAGGTGTTTACTGTAAAGACACAAACTTATTTTGCAAACAAATCATTTCTGTAGTAATCCATTGTAACTTTGTCTTCTGTGAGCCACTTTGTTGAAAGTGTGATTGTTTATGTATGATGAAGAAGCAGTATTACATTTTTCCCCACATAAGGTTTACTTTATTTACTTTTTAAACGTGTATTGTGTGTGGGAGTTATAGTATGCCAGGGTTTACTTGGGTCCGTGTGATGCAGATTCTGTCCTCAGAGGGCGAACATCTGAACATCTTCCAATTTCTTGCGACCACAGATCATAAAAAATAGAATATGGTCATTACCACGGTGACATCACTCATTGATTAGAGAAGTCCCAAGCTCAGCATTTTGTCGTCACCATGTTGGTGTTTTAAAGGTGTAGTGAGGGATGGATCTGATATCAAATGATGCCCCTATCCTAAACCATACTCTGTGTAGGCTCACTGATTAGCACTGTTGTCTCACGTACAGGGACTGAATGGCTGTTAAAACCTTCTGTTTGCCCCGTTCTGCTGGCAATAAGTCGGACTTGTTTCCTGTGGGTGTTGGAAAAGCATAACACATACCCTTTAATGTAAAGGTGACCTGTGTCCTTCATTTACTGCTATTTCTGACTGAACCAGTGTCATATCTGCTCTCCCCATGTATGCACATGGGAGGGCGTGGAGGTCCCAGAAAAGAGCCTTGTCATCAAATATAAATCTCTGCAGGTGGAAATAGTAAACCTGTATTGAGTGAAGGGGTTCTGACACAAATAGGCCTGGAACTGTTTCAACACTGGATAACAAAAAGCTTGTCGCCCGTCGGCCTGCTGTAGTTAATTGAGCCTGTTTTTTTTATGGCGTCAGGTTTATTTAGGCAGCTGCAGACACACAGTGATTCAATGAAAGTCTGTTTCATTTTAAACAAATGTCAACGAATTTCCTGTGACCAAACTTTGTACTTTGACCCAGTAATTAAGAAACAACAGCCAAGCTATTTTTATCCCTTTTTACATAGTTGGGGTTAATTGTGGGAAGCGTAATTATATTTAAAATGATTTAAAGCTTTAAGGGTTAAATTGGGAAGCGCAGCTCACAGACCAAATGTTCCTCTGTGTCAGCTTTAGACAGTCAGTCAGTCAGTCAGTCAGGGTGTAGCTCTCATCAAGGCCAGGCTGGAAATAACAGTTTACTCACCAGGAGAGCCCGCTGTGGGAGCTGCTGGGACTTTTGGAAAGAGTCACAGATCTGTTTTTGGCTCATATGTGTGCCCAAATGAAAAAGAAATCTCTTCAGTCAAGTCATTAAACTTTTAATTTACCCTCAACAGCCACCGATTCAGCCGCCCTCCCCTTGGATATTGGAAGCTAGATATTTTGGAGGTAAATTGGTTAATTAAACAGAAGCTATTTTGAGAATAATTTTACGAGCAGAAATGCTTAAAATTTAATCGTTGCACATTCTTATGAGGACTTCCTAATTGGAATCTACATATCTGTGTAATTTGACTCTTGATTGGAACAAAACACACAATTGGAACACTTGGAGATTTAGTGCAGCAGTAAACAAAATAAAGAGGGTCTACTTCCTATCAAAGTAGGAACAGCTGCCTAATCAGAGCTGTGTGTTTTAAATGGCTGTTCAGGCCTTACCGAACCTCTCTGATAGCTTCATTTGTAAAGAACAGGAGGGCTTTAGCTGCAGGGGTGAAAGCCTAAAGGCTCAGGCACTGGTCCCTAGTCACATTAAATAAGTGGCTCCAGGGTGCAGTGGTTTACGCGTTCACCTATCAAGCAAAAGACCCCTGGTTTGACCCAGAGAAGAGACACAAATCACTGTGGTGTTAGGTCAGGAAATCTGCTCTGTTGTGAATGAGGGAACAGCTTAAAGTAGCTTTCAGTTAACTTGACCGATAGTTGCCATAATTTACAGAGAGGAGGATTATATAGGTTATGTTCATAGTGTACGAACACTCCCCTTTTAGTAAAACTCAGCAGATGATTTTATTAAGATTAATATGAAAATCCACCACTGGAAAAGTATTTATATGACAGCACCTAAAGAAAAGCTTATTAGACCTGCTTTGATGCAGAAGTGTCCTGTGTGTGACTGGCAGAATACGATCACTTTAACAGCCTTATGGCAGCAGTGTCACACACAGGATACTCTGTCTGAAAGGGGCTGCAGTTACACTTGTACTCGACTAACTCGTATGAGCCTGTGAGAGTTTGTGTGACAGAAGTAGGACTGAGACAGCTGCATAAAGATGTAAATGTGTGTGTTTGTGTGTGTGACGGAGAGACTGAGTGGAAGGAGGAATCCTTCTGTTGTCTGGATGAAGCATGAAGTCTCCTGGGAAGCTTTCAAATCCTCTCTGGAATGTGTGTGTGTGTGTGTGTGTGTGTGTGTGTGAGAGAGAGAGTGAGTGTGTTAGACATTTGAACAAGGAATGCAAATATTTGTGTGTGATTCAGTTTTGTAGTGTAGTGTAACTGTTGCCACGGTGACGCTGTCCTCTGGTGATTTCTTTGTTACCGGACAACTTTCTTTCTTTGTTTCCTTCTTTCTTTCCCTCGCTCTGTATCCGTGTTTAATTGTCCTTGTTCCGTGCCAGCCTGCAGATCAGGTTTCATCAGCTGCTCTTGTTAATAACTTTATTTACTCATCCTCTAGTGGCCCTGAACTTGACTCTCTGGCTCTAGTTTTTGTTTGCAGCTGGGAGTGTCTGCATGAGTCCCATTAACTTAGTTAAGTTGCATCGCTTTGTTGTATTCAACCAGTTGTTTCCTGCCGAGTGTCATTTTTAGCCGTTCTAAGATTGATCACCGGCGGTCCTTTTTTGACCTCAAGGCCAAAAAAGTTAAAACCAAAATTATGCACATAGTCAAAACAGAAGTCACACAGAAGAAACGACTCCAGTAACTAGGGCTGCAGAAATAAAGTTTTGAGCGCACTCTGATACAGTGTAGCAATTAATTTTGCAAGACCTTTAAAAATAAATGGAGCAAAATTATCTAAAAAAAAAGAGGCCTGTGAGAATAAAGAGATACATTGATACACTGAGAGCAGACAGGCTCTGTAGACACTGTGACATCACTCACTGGGTTTAGACCCTGCATTTTGTAAACAGGTACAGGTGCTTTAAAGTGGCACAGATATCTGCTAATTCATGACAAGCTGCTAATGTACTATATAGCTGCAGAAACGTCTTGGTCTGTGTCACACAGCAAAGATATATTGTCAGATTATTTAATTAAAATGCTCCAAAGGGCATCATCAGCAGAAACACAGTGACAGAGATTCACTTCAGTGACTCCTGTTAGATGAGGTGTGAAGCAGCAGGGAGCTATCAGATAAAGCTCGCTGTGTCGAGGCATCTGCCTGTCACTTCACTTGCTGTACAGCTCTTATGAAGGGGGGAAACTATTCAGACAGGCCTTTTCTACCAGGATGTAGGTATAGCATTTCTATAGAAGAAGTTGGGCCTTCTAACATGGAGTCTATGCCACTAGAGAGACTTGGGGGGTCGGGGTAAGTCTGTGGTGCTATTTATGGAGGCTTGTTTCAACCACTGAAACAAACTTCTTTTTTTTTTTGCAATCCATAAGTCAAAATTTCAGAATATTACCTTAAAACTTAAAATTTGAGGTATTAGCCTGACCTGACCTATTGAGGGCAAAAATCCTTAGCTATTTATTCAGATTTGTCTATATTTTATTTTTATTTTATTTTATTTTTGCTGTGAATTGCCCAGTTTTGGAAGGTGGAAGCGGTAGACTTGCCCTATGTTTGTCAAAATTTAAAACAAAAGATGCGAACCTTGTCATGAGCAGCTTTGTTTAGGAACTATTCTATTCTGTTTGTCAAGCCATTGAAGCATGTTTTTTACTTGGATGAACATTCAGGCATTGTTCTTGTGGTGTTTTCATGCAGAATGGTGATGGAGGAGGGGGGCCAGAGAGACAGAGGGAGGAGGGCTCCAGCGATGGTACGAGCAGAGGAGAGGCAGATTTTCCTGGAGCTCGGTGAGTGACTTTGACCTTCATTTAACCCTTAAATGTTTCTTCAGCCCTATAGCTAATGCTGCTTGTTTGCTGTGAGCTTTAAAGTGCAACATCCTTAAAAATATAAATGTCTCCTTAAATAGATCACACTGTGAGTAGCACTGAGGAGAGAGATTCACTGATGCCGCATTTCTTTTTCTTCTACAGGAGAGCAGAACTTTGATGCCATTTGTCTGTCAACATATCGAACAGCCTGCAAGCTCAGATTTATCCAGAAGAGGTGCAACTGTGAGTCAGAACTGACCTTCTTTACCACAGAAATATGCTCTTTTAAAATAAGGACGTCACTTAGGCTGACCTGAAAGGGAAAACATTAAGATTAATTAACCTTAAAAATGAATATGTTTAAATACTTTGACTTTCTTCTTCGTCCAGTGCATCTCATTGACATTTACAATGTGATCGAAGCGGTGCGGGATGCTGGCCTAAATGCGGTGGAGCTGAACGCTGGCATCTCTGTGACCAGGCTGGAGAACCTGGTATCCTCTCTGTTCAACCAGCTCAGCAAACGCCTGCCCACCACGCACACCATCAACCCGCAGCAGAGCACCGTCCTGCTGGTCGAGTTCTTACTGGCCGCCATCGACTGGTAATGATTGAGAAGTCACAGCACTGAGATGTGGTCTTCCACAGTGTGTTATCTGTAAACGTGTGTGTCTTTTTGCCACAGAGTTTACGCAGTTTCACAGACGTCATCACACTTGTTTTTGTTTGTGCTGTAGTGAGCCGGACGGCCGCCTGACGGTTCTCTCTGTGAAGGCAATGCTGGCTACTCTGTGTGGAGGGAAGCTGGTGGATAAACTCCGCTGTGAGTACCGGTCGATACCAACACAGCGCACATTAAATAAGTCTGCTTACATTTCCTAGGAGATGCTCTTAACCTGCCCCATGTGCAGGTAATAGTTTGGTATGTGCATTCTTAGTGACTGAGCAGCTTATGTGACACAGCGAGTATTTATAGTAGTGTGAATGACTGTGTACTAAGTATGGGTCAAATTGTTTTCTTTTGTGCAGTCACTAACATATTTAGATAAGCAAACGATATAAAACATGACCCGTGAAACGGTGAGAGAGGGGCAAAGAGGTATGGAGGAAAAAAAACCTCTTTTAAAATAAAAGAAGCAGTTGGTCTTTAGAGCTTCTTGAAAGTGGAGTTTATTTAACCCAGTGGTTCTCAAACTGGGGGTCACAGGGTCATGACGACAGGTGTGTTGTGATCCGAACATCGGAAACGTTAGCAGGTCTGTCAGCACAGCGACCAGCGAAAGTCTCCACCCCCGTGATGTTTCTGTGGCTTCTGAACGTCTCCTCCTTGCAATAGTACGACTTTGATTGTGACATATGTAGGAGGGAGGTAATTTCACAAGCAATTTGTTGCGGCGGTGGCATCTTATTACGGTTTCCAGCTCAAATTCAGGGAGCTCAAATTTCTTTAACAAATTGTTTTTGAAGCAGACTGTGGGTCTGTGTTTGGTTTTGTACACCTGAGGCAGTGGGACTGAAAACAGGTGAGGCCCAACACTTTAACCCCATCCCTGCACATCTTCTCGTTTAATGATTTTTGATCCTGTATTTTAAAATGCAGCTACACAGACTGTCATTGTAGCATTCACTGTGAGAGGCCAATCTGATTGCTGATTGAAATGATGAATTTTATCAAGGCTGCAGCATGCAGCATCATGCATAAGTGGAACACAAATACTTTTATTATAAATTTGAGTTTTACAGCACTGATAGCACTACATCGCTTCCCCATTTTAGAATTTAAATCAAGATTTTACCGTGCAGTGCTCATAGCTTTGTCATTTGAAAGACTCGGCTAAAAGCGAATTGACTTCTTTAAGTTTCTTGAAGACGTTTCATCTCATTCAAAAGGCTTCTTCAGTCCTAAAACCAAAGGTGGGAATGTAGAGGTTGACCCACTATTGTTTGTGTGAAGAATCACATGCTCCAAGGTGTGGAAAAAAGCCTGGGTCATTACAATCAGTGGTTTTGAGTGAAACCGCTGTGAGACTTCGCCCCATTCTATCAAATGACCTATTGAGGTTACCTGAAGGAAGGTGTCAGTGAGCCTTGAGGCACCTGGGAAGAGCTCAGGACTGCGTTGTAAATGAGGGGCAGCTGGTGTCATAATCCACCACCTCTGTTCAGTGGTGGTTATTCACAGTGGACGTAGACTTCTTTTAACTCCTCTTTTAAACCATTTGCTTCCCGGTCCAAAATGTGAACACTGACATCCTCAGTTAGTGTCCTTCCTCCTTCACATGCAGATGTACACCTGAGTCTCGTCCTGTTCAGGTGGCTCTGCATTTGTAAAGTGGCTGTTTGGTTTTTGCAATGTAGAAGTCTGAACACTCACTACACAGCACATGCTATGTTGCTTAGCTTGTGTTTGGGAGTTTTGTCCTTGGGATGAATCAGCTTTTGTGTTAGTGTGGCTGGGTCTCAAGTATGCTGGGATGTCATTGTAACCTGTATTAGAATATTATTAAATAGTACACCGGAATATCTCAGATCTAGGGCCTGACAGGAGGATTTAAGTAAAAGGAGGAGTGACACTCTTAAGACTGTACACAAAATAAATTTA
>VOQJ01012713.1:10435-27556 GCA_015052665.1 Apistogramma diplotaenia
ATTTCAGCGAATGGCATCTTTTTTCTTTTAAACATAACTTAAATCACATTGCTTCGTTTCCCTTTGGTAAAACTCATGGGGGTTACATCATGCTTTGAGAAAATTCTCCCGAGTTTCTCTTGAGAAGCCTGCCAGGTAAGGGATGGCAATTTAGTTGGTGTGTGACCTTCTTTCTTGTGCATCTTCACTAATTTGATGAAAGTCCAAGTGGGATAACCACATGTTTTAAGAGCTTTCTTTACATGTGAGCGCTCCTTTTCTTTCCTTAGAGGGAATGTTTTCTGCTCGGTGTTGCTGGGTCCTGATCACCTCAAGGTTGTGTTTCAGTGGGTGGTGGGAATCGAAGAGTAAATACTGGTCTGTGTGGGGGCTTCCACTAAACTTCAACATTGAGGCTGCCGTCTTCCTTAATGAGCACAGCACAGTCCAGGAACGGTAACCTATTATCCCTGGCATCATTCCTGGTAAACCTTGTGTTTTTATCCACTTGTTGAGTTGATGTGGTCAGGTTCCAGTGACCTCAATAGATCACTTGATAGTGTAGTGCAAAGTCTAACAGTGGTTTCATCCAAAACCACTAATTGTAATGACCCATGACCTTGGTGCATGTGATTATGCACATGAATAATAGTGCAGCCCAAGACAGGAGTGTGGATGGCTTCTTAATGTGTAAAAATTACCTGATTTTGGGACTTTACATCAGCAAAATAGTTTTGCAAGTCATTATGATGAGAGCAGTTGAATTGTTCATCCATACTAGAGGTTTGGATCATCCTTTTTACTGACAAAGCCATTACCTGTGGTCTGTCATACCAAACCAGAGTACGCAGTTAAATCGTGCAGATGTTTCTTTGTAATCTGAGGTGACACCCTGCTCACTGATTTTTGCTGTTTTGCAAATAGCTGGTTCATTACACTTTTTTACAGCTTTGTTGGGTTCTAAAAACAGTACATTCGTTGTGTTAAAACATTTCAGTTACATTTTAACTGTAGATATATTAGTAGTTTTTATAGGGAATCTTTCTTTCTGTATACGTGTTACACATGCGCCACCTGGTGGAAGATAAATGTCAGTGCTGCTGTTTGCTCATGCTGATTACCTGCGGTGAAGGGTTCAACATCTCAGAAACGTTACCTGATGACATCATCAGATTCAGGTGACTTTTTTTCCTCAGTAATTTCAGTACATTTGATGAAGTCATTCAAACTGTAACTTTCACACTATGAAAGTTCCTGTTGTCCAAGTTACAAAGCCGTCAAATTACAGACTTTGGCTTCAGACTGTCGCACTTGGGGTGGATGTGAAATGTATTGGTTTGAATTGATCTTCCTGCACTTGAATTATTCTGCCTCACTTACTAGTTAAAGTTAAGTTTGGACATGTAGTATTTGAAGTTGCCTTTCTTCACTCTGTGTGTGTGTGTGTGTGTGTAGACATGTTTTCTCAGGTATCAGACTCCAACGGTGTGTTGGTGCTGTCCAAGTTCGATAATTTTCTGAGGGAGGCTCTCAAGCTGCCCACTGCTGTCTACGAAGGGCCTTCCTTTGGCTACACACACACCTTAGCACGCTGCTGCTTCCCACAACAGGTATGCACAACACACACTCTTCATTCATCTGACCTGCACAGAGTTTTCTCCTCTTCCCTGTTACTAATTTTACCAGTATATTCGTTGTGTGTGTGTATATGAACAGTCCTCTCTGTTGTAAATGCTTTTATTTTGCAGAAGAGAGTGATGCTCAACATGTTTCTGGACATCGTGGCCGACCCTCCCCAGTGTCTCATTTGGCTGCCTCTCATGCACCGCCTGGCCAATGTGGAGCATGGTACAGACACGCAAACAGAAACTGCAGATAATGCAGATTTTTCATCAGCGGGGTTAGGCGGTGACTCAAACGGTTCAAAAACTTGACCAAAGCAGGACACAACTTATTCAGCTCAATGTTATATCAAAGGAATTTTTAAAAATTCTTTTGAGAAATGTGATCATTGTTTAATGGACACAAAAGTAGCTTTTTACACCAACAGCATCCCTCCTTGGAAAACAGCCACCCTCTGTTGGAGAAACACGTATGCTTTGATAGCTTTCGGGTAAATTTAACCTTGGTTCTCACCTTAGCTGTGCTTCACTTTGCACTAGAAATATTGATCAGTTACATATGTGTAACATCAGTGACACAATAAAGGTGAATGAACTAATTCAGTATCCTGATGGAGGGGAAACAGCCAACAAAAAAAATACTATTATGTTTAAAATGTCCCTGTTACCCCTCCAGCTTTCCTCCAAATGTTTCTACAAATTGAAACTATGTTTTTCTGACTGTTGCTAACTGCCGGGAGTGGAAACAGTTTTGTGAAAAACGGGTAATTTTGTTGCCGGTCAATCTTCTGTATCTGGCAAGTTAATTAGCTACACATTGGCCTGGTGACCAACATCAGTGCGTGGGAAACCTTAATGACCCCAGGTCTCTGATATACTGACTCCATTGTTTGAAGAACTATTTATTATCCCTTATATTTTTCTCTTGCTCTTTGATATTGTGGACTGCTTGTAATGTGATGTCTTGGCTGTAAAATCATACATTTACTTATTTTTGGAGTCATCACTTATAAAGAAAAAGAACCTTGTCACTGTGTACTCTAGATTACTGTTCATCCTTCAGGCTGTTATTCTTTGCCCGTCAGTGTGCAGAGAGGCCTGATGTGTACTCTCTTTATCAGCGTATCACACTTGTTTGACAGATGCTCTCTTTTTATCCCCCCCACCCCAGTCTATCATCCCGTCTCGTGCTCTTACTGTCGCAGCAACGGCATGACAGGCTTCCGTTATCGCTGCCTCCGTTGCCGCGGTTACCAGCTCTGCCAGAACTGCTTCTGGCGTGGCAACACCAGCGGTTCACACAGCAACAAGCACCAGATGAAGGAGCACTCTTCCTGGGTGAGTCACAGAGCGGTTACTCATCCATCACACCACTTTGTGGAGGTGCATGTGTGCCGACTGAGTACAGCTGGTCCACGCCAAAGCTAGTGAATGAAAACCAATTAGATTTCATGTGTTTTCAAGTAGTAGGAATATCTGCAAGAAGTTGTGAATTCCACAGTTGGTTTATAAACACAAAGTGCATTTTTGTTCCATCTATAATGCCTTAAAGCTGCCTAAGCAATTCAGTGCAAATGTCCTATCATAAGTCAACAAAAATATTTTATTTCACTTAATTTCCTTATATTGAGCAGCAGTGAAAAGGAGATTATTTGTAAAACACTGAACAGGAATTGAAAATGGCAAGAAATATTTAATCCTATTTAATTTATTTACCTCTGCCAAGGAGGTTGCTTTTGCATTTTTGGGAAGCACGATAAAAATTCTGGTAAAGTTTTGTAGCATCGAGTCATGTTAACAATTCACTACAATTCGGCTCACATCCACCAAGGTCAAATTGAATTTATTGATTGAGAATAGACAAATAGTCTTGTAACTTATGAATTGTAATTCTTACGAGTGTGGTGTGTGTTGTCAGGATTTAGAAAGTATCATATAAAGATTTAAAATATGTCACATTGGACTTCTGACCTTTAGTCAGCAGATTGATCTGAAGGTCAGTGATGGTAATGCTTCATAAAGCTGCTTAAACTGGCTCTAACACCATTGTTAATTCACATGTGCAGAGCAAACGTGACAGATGTGGCTTGCTGTATATCACAAGTAAGTTATTTGAGGTGTTAGAACTGTTCCATCTGTACTTGGTCTACCCTCATTTATGGTAGCACACACACAAACTAAATTATGGGTGATGTAATTGGATTTAATTTAATTTCAAACTGATTTTACTATAAAAGCACACATCACCAAGGACATGGGGTTAGCAAGCAAACACAGGTGTATTAATACCCAAATATTTCTGCTCACTGTGATGCATTTATTTGAATGGTAACTGATTTATCCAAGAAAATTGTCATGATGTTTTAAATAAAAGTTGCCCTAGCCTGAAGGAATAAATGTTTTTAATGAAGAAATTATGTATTAATAGAAGGAGAGATAGCTGCTGAATTATTCACCTGTAAGTCTTTGGCAGAATTTCTTATTAATGTTTCATTTTTAGAGCTAAATCTCCTAACTAGTGCAGCTCCTGCCTGTCATTATGTAACATTATATTCTCCTCATAGCTCAGGCTTTACATATATTTGCATGTGATTTCCTGCAGGACTGGTTGGGCTTTGTGCCTGGTTTTAGTCTCAGTTTTAAGATATTTTAAAACTGAAACCCAGCAGCAGCAACTTGAATGCGGTTCACAGTGAAATCAGATTTTTACTCCGTGATTAAATGTTTCAGCACATTAAATTCAGTTAATGTCATCGTCTCTAGATCTTTGAACAGGAATTTTACTTTTTTTGCATTTGAAATACGATTTTTGCTCTTGTTCCATGTTTTTTACATTTTGAATATAAGCATTATTTGTGCTTCTGATTTTACCTTGGTCCCTTGTTTAATGATGGCAGTTTGTCTAATCTAGTCTTGTCTTTTCTGCACATAAGCATAATCAGTCCAAGTACAGTAAATACAGTGAATATCTTTACTTCTGATCATTTTAGTAAAATGTTAGTTATGCTTGAGTAAATGAAACCCAAAATAACAAATAACTGACATGTAATGTTGATTGATGTCGTGTCAGTCTGTTCACAAAGTCGATGTTAGGAAAACGTTGAAGTTGCACCTTCAAATCACGTCTTTACGAATCGGTGGACGCCGTCACGGTGGCTACGCTGTCACAGTCTGCGTTCATGAACTCATGTTTGTGTGTTTGTTTTCTGTGTGCAGAAGTCAACGGCGACAAAGTTTGGTCGAGCCCTGAGCAGGACTCTGGGCTGTGTGTCGTCCAGGGAGCCACCGCACCCAGTTTACCCAGAAGAGCCCGAGAGGACCCTTAACCTCGCCAACATAGTGTATGACATGACCCCCCAACACTTCATACAATTAATGCCAAATGACTAACGTAAATTCAATTAGATGCATCTGCAAAAATATTAATATTTATAAATATATATGTGTGCTTCTGTTAGCGTCCGTGTTTATTCACTTTTTATGAATTGATTAATTTAAACGTATATAAATTAAGCAAAGTTAACCTCATTACACACTTCATATAAATACAAGAGAGAACAGTAAATACTGGTCTTGCACACTGGCCTTCTACAGGGTGGTGAGCACAGTTGAATTAACATTAAATAAACAAATACTGAGATATGGATATTTTTCTATAAAATTCATGTTTTTCTACCCTTTGTTCTGCTAACACAGACCTCAAACTTGCCCCCTAAATAAAAGAAATAAATTGCTTTTGTTAAACAAGCGCACGCTTACATGTTGATTACCTGCTGGGGAGACACCCGCTGGGCTGTACAGGTGCCACCGACTCTGAAGTCAGTAAAGCTGTGGATGAATATTAACTAATGAGGCCTCCTGACCTCAGATGGTACAAAAAAACTGTAATGTTAATGTTCAACAGTGAAACGTCTATGACCTAATGGCTAACAGTTGGACCTACAAACGTTTGCATGAACCTAGAAAGTCCCACCTCTGCATATCCACACCCTTTTGTTTCTCCGCCCCCTGCGGTGCATCGGCACTGTTTGATTTTCCGCACTGAAGCCAACCAGGTCATCACAGACCTGCAGGCGTTAGCTTATACTCAGGCCAACACACACTGGCTGACTGAACTTAGAACGGGTGTAAGTAGGCTTTAAAATTTCTCTTTCAAACTTAATGTAATTATTTTAAGTCTTTTTTTTAATGTTCCTCTAGGTGTGCGCACACACTGCTTCTCTATATTGCTTTCTTTTTTCTTTCCCTCGTTTGATCTTTGTCCCCTCTGTGTTTGCTCAGACCTTTTTACAGTTCACTGTTGCATGAATGCACTCAAAAGCATGTGAGAGTGACTGTGTGAATGGGAGTGCAAGAACGCGCGCTTTCTGATAGGGCAGGCCTCTGCGGTTTAATGATTTAACGTCGTCATCCTTTCTGTGTTTACACTGTTGACAAAAGACCTCTAACGTGTGTTTGTGTTTGTGTGTTCAGCCCGTCGAGACCTGTTGGGAACGCCGGTGAGGCCATGCTGCTGTCTCCAGCACCCGAGTCCTCGAGAAGGTAAAGACTGACATCTTAATAGAAGTTTGCAGTCGTGTGGCCTCATTTTATTGTTCTGCATAAATTTAACATTTCTCCTTGGCAAATTTTACAGAAGAAGCCAGTTTAAGGCAAATATGAACTTCAAAGTACCTGCTGTGTATTAGACACATCAGTTAGCCAGCTGTTTCTATCAATCCAGTGTGAGGCAAACTGGCTGAAGTGAACCCTTACTGGGTTTTTCTATCAGTAATTTAAAGAGGCTGTTCTTACTGGCGCGTATACACAGCAGAAGGTCTGTGATGGTGATGCAGACTTGCATGCAGTTGAGGATAAATTTAGACTGTTATGTGTGGACTCTAAAATGGGTTTAAGAGGTTTTTATTGTCATTGCAAAATACAATGAAATTTTGTTGGAGCCATCCTCCATGTGCTGAAATAATAAATACACAAAATATAAATGAATACAGTGAGTAGAGGTAGGATAAGTAGTACAATGTTAAGGAAGACTGTTGCAAGAAATGTAATAAATGTAACGTTTGCTGCAGGCTGACAGCAGCCATCACTCATGGTCTTTGTTACAGAGGTACCTGCAGCATGCAGGGGTCTGTCTAAAGGTGTGCTCCACTATATTTATTCTAAAATTTCACTTATTACTATTTTGCACTTTTCTTTTTGCAAAGTAATGAAAGAAACATGTTTATTTCAAGGCCTGTTGCCCCATGACAGGTGGGATAGGCTCCAGGACCCCGAATTGGAAAAAGATGGATTATTAAAGTTTTTAATGCCCATTTTCAGCTATTTTTGTTCTTGTCACAAATCAGCCATAACTATAACCTTGATCAGAAAGGAAAGTTTTAAGCATAATCTTAAAGGTAGAGAGGGTGTCTGTCTCCTGAATCCAAACTGGGAGCTGGTTCCACAGAAGAGGGGCCTGAAAGCTGAAGGCTCCGCCTCCCATTCTACTCTTAAAGACCTCATAGTACCATATTACCCCAGTAGAGCACTTCACTCTCAGACTGCTGGCTTACTTGTGTTTGCTAGGATAGATGAGATGGGGCCTGATCATTCAAGACCTTGTATATGAGGAGAAGAATTTTAAATACAAATCTACACGTTTTCCAGCTATTTATGATAAAATCCACGTTGACAGTTTTGTGAAGACTAAACTGTTGAGTTCTCATTAGATCAAAGTGAACCTGTCGTGTTTTTTTTCTTCTTCTTAATTACGCTGAGAGAGATTTTGTGTTGACGTGAAATAAAACTGATGTTATTCCTCTAAGACAGATTGTTATCTGATGCCGACTCATCACTTCACGTCTGCTTTGTGTCCGTCCAGCTTGGAAGCGGCTCAGCGAATGAACGAGGAGCACGCTCTGATCGCCGCGTATGTGAATCGCCTGCAGGGCAGCCCGCGGTGAGAAGAGGGTGTGGTTGCATAAGGGAGTCGAGCAGGCGGTAATGAGGAGAGTCGTGCTGCGCAGTTTAGCTGAAGCCAAGTTAAATGTGGCAGTTTGTGGTAATTCTAATGAAGAGAGAAAGTAGCAGTTGCGGAATAATTTAACACTGTTTAACACTATTGTATTGTTTCCTTTTAGCTTTTAATTTAATTGGTTTTCCTGTAATAACAGTAATTTCCATTTGCCCAGCTTTTCCCTAAACTCCAATATCATCATCACATCTGCGTTTTTAGTTTTAGCTGGAATAATTACTAATGACTTTAATCATGTGGCCAATGTAATAAAAAACACAACAAACAATAGGACAAATGATGGGAATAGAAGAACCAGGGAAATGATGTTTATTTGCAGTAATTGGTGTTACTCCCAATAGGGGGAAATAATTTTCTAATCCACATTACACTCCTGTGTTGGTCTTATATAACTGTGGCAGCTTTTTCAGTACTTATGCTTATGACCAAAGCAAGGTTGGGATTGTATATGTGATCACTGGGGTCAAGATAACAGAAACAAGGGTCCGTTCATTAGCTGGGTGTTAATGAAACGGGTTAGAAAAGCCAAACTGTAATATAAATATGTAATATTTGATGGTGATACTCGTTAGATTTTTCCAAATGTATGGTGCTTTCTGATCTAAAATGTATAGAAGTGTACAAAACCTGGCTTTACAAACAAAAACTGAGGTCTGGTGTTATCTGTAATTTAACATTTGATCATTCTTACCTGCAGTGCCTTCCAAAGAAATGGTGTTTTCATGTTGCCTCTTGCTGTTTAAATACAATCAGTTTCATGATGGAGTCAGTGTGTTGGTGATTCTCTGTTTCAGTATCGACAGTCCCGGCAGACAAGACGACGAGCACAAACTGATCGCTCGCTACACCTCGCGGCTGGCCGACACCGAGAGCACAGGAGTGAGTCGAAAACCTCTCTTCTAACTCGAGTAGAGCAAGTGCATGGTTACTCAAAGTCAGCGAAACCAGCAGACCCTGCTAACTGTGTTTCAGGTGATCCCGACCCGGAGCATCAACTTTGACGCGAACAAACAGAAGAGGGAGCTCATTGCTCAGCTGGAGTCTAAAAACAGGTAGAAATGTGTGAAGAGAAGGAAGGTGGAGAGCTTAACATGTTTATTGAAGGCTTCACATGTCATAAAGTCATACAAATAATAATGTCTAAAAAATGGAATAAAGCAACAAATAAATATGAAATAAAATATGAAAAACAAATCGGAAAGAAGCTGAACGGTTTGTGATCACAGATTTGATCCTCAAACGTGAATATTTGCAGCATTTCAGTGTCTTAACTTTGCTGTTTCAGGGTCTCAGGATTAAAACTGTGAATACACGGGTCGCAGTTCTGACTCTGGAGTGCTTTTCTGTCCTCAGCATTGCTACAAATCACACCAGGAACCTTTTAGAAGTAGAACATTTATTCTTTTAATCTGAAAATTGACACAAATTCTCCATGTCATTTTCTGTGTCTGACTTCTTGCCCTCCTCATCTGCCCCGTGCAGCTTACGATAAGATAAACTTTAATGATCCCACGATGGGGAAATCTGCATATTCCAGCAGCTCAGTACAGAGAAGGATTAAATAAAATGGAATAAAATAAATATCAATGCACCTATACACACATGCATACACACATGCATACACACCTGTATACATCAAACACTATATACAGATATCAAACCACTATATACATTAGCTGGTAGTATTGTGTACAGCATACACAGTATGCATTATGGGTGGGAGTGTAAATAAATGTATGTGAATAAGTGATAACAGTGGAGGTAAAGTGTCCAGTGACTCACAACATCATGACGTGTTGGAGTCTAACTGCTGTTGGGATGAATGACCTGCGAGTGGATGTGATCACTTAAGGCAGCTGTAACCAGTGTTCATATTTAAAGAATGAATAGAAAAGGTGCTGGGCTTAATCCCTCCATCCATTCAACAAAAACAAAACAATACAAAGTTCTCAGTGAGATTAACTGTCAGTTTCCAGTCTTTCTGCAACATGTTCCACTTGGAGGGAGCCGAGTGAACGAAAGCCATTTTTACCTAGCTCGGTACGGGTGAATGGAACCGAAAGCACCCACTGGTTCTGAGAACCGAATGAGTAAGGAACATGACTTTTCAATGCAATTGGAAGGGAAACAGCAAAAAGAAAAAAGCTGAGGTATGCCAAGTTACACAAGAACTGAAAATCAGTGGCAACAGGTCTTATGGAATGATGAAATCTTTGGTTCAAATCATCATCAGTATATATGAAGGAGGTCAGGAAAGAGCTACAGCAGGTACAGTGAGACCATGGTGGAGCCTGCATTTCAGCCAGTGGTGTTGGACATCTGGTCAAAATTGTTGGAATTATGAAAACAGAAAAGTACCATCAGACTTTGATCCACCATGCAGTACCATCTGGAAAGTATCTGATTGGCAACTGCTTCATTTTTCAGCGTGACAGAGATCCCAAACATACAAACATACTGCCAATGCAGTAAAAGCATACGTGGAAAAAAACACACAATGGAACACCGTCAGTCATGGATTGGCTTCCCCAGGGCTCGGACCTCAACCTTGCTGGAACGATGTGGGATGATGTTGACAGAGAACAGAACAAAAGGCAGCAAACATCCAAAGAAGAGCTTTGAATGTGCTTCAGGAAGCCTGGAGAACTGTTTCTGAGGACAACTTAAAGAAATGACGAGGCTAATAAAGGCTTCAAATAGCATTTCATAGTAAATAAATGATTTAATCTTTTCACAATTTGCTTCATCACAATAAAAGCACAGTTTGCACGTATATTTATGTTTTTGTTATGTTATGGTTGTGTTGTTTCTTCTGTATGTGTTGAACATGCACAGTCTAGCTGTTGGCGTGTGTTCATTTTCTTTCCCTAAATCAGAATTGTGCAGCGCTCCAGACAGATTCCTCGGACGCCTGTAGAAGTTTGCAGCTTGGACCTGCTTTATTTACAGTCTGTTCACTCCTTACATAACGTGGGCCCAGGCTTAAGCTGACCAGTGTGATTTTCATTTCCCAGGGAGATTTTGGCAGAGATCAAACGTCTCCGTGCAGAGCATGATGCAGCATGCCAGCCCAGCCCGGAGAAGGGCAGCACCAACCCGACTCTGTTGGCCGAGCTCCGTCTGCTCAGGTAAATACAACCCCCCACCCCCCCAAAGACATGCTGTCTGTTTACATAAAACACTCGCTATGTTTCTTTTGTTTCATCTCAAACTTTGAGAGTCACACCCACAGAAAATATGTTTCAAAAACAACTGGGAGTCTTTCACTCGCGGTGCTGCAGTTTCCGGATTTCGCAACACTGCGTCGGTCAGGATTGGCGGGAAAACTTGCTGCGTTGCTCTGCGGCGCAGAGGGAGAGTTCTCCGTGGCAGATGGCAGTGACAGATGGTGGACTTCACAAAAACACCAAAGATTCACAAAGAAATCACTTACAACACGTTTACTGTGGTTTTCAGTGAAAACAAATCCTTCAGGAGGGAAGAGAGGAACCTGTGAGTGTTGGCATTTGTGCAGCTTTGACCTAAACAATAACATTTCTGCTCATGAGACATGTTGGTTATGCATATAGAAGAAATGGTCACATCAATCATAATTTAGAGATGGAGATATTTTTAGTGTTTAACAAGAGCCTTTATGTTTCTAGTTTAAGTTTTTGAAAAAAGAGGCTGCAGACTGCATACCAAATACAGCCACATGGTGGCACTAGAGTGAAAGGTTTTCAGATTTACTACATCTGAGCCTAAATAATTTGATTACAGCATTTTAAATGAGCTCAATGTAAACTCCATGTATCTATTTTCTAATGCTTATCCAAAGTTTTCCAGTTTCTCCTGGTGGTCCTGAGGCCACATGAGAGATCTCCAGATTTAAATAATAACGCAGTTTTTTTTTAAAAATCATACTTGCTCGTCCCCAAAGCTTTTGTGAAGTTAACTGACAATCTAATAGATGTAGTGCTTTTTCTATTCGATCACTTTTACTAAAGTGCCTTAAATCTGCATTGTTTCTAAGGGCCAGCAGAGGGCGACTCCTCTAATTTTAAGCAGAACTAACATTATATAGAAGCCTGTTGCTGGCAATGGCTGCTCCTTACATTTGAATTGTGGTATCTTTGCTGGTGTAATATAGCAACAGCAACAACAATGACTCGTACATTCTCCACAGCAGGCGCTTAGCTCAGTGACCAACATCACAAACAACCAAATGCAGCCTACACTGCTGGTTTTCCCCAGTGAGAGCCCACAGCACGTAGACAGTGGACTGCAAAGCTGTGTGTCCCTTAATTTAACCTAGCGGGGTGGTTACTCACAGTGATGAACGACAAACGACTACACTGCTCACTATGAGGTTATTTACAACCGGCAGTGCTAAGGCATTTAAATAAGTAATTTAAGTGGCTGGCGCTTCAGTTCAAACTTTTCTGAATTCTTTAGTGTAAGCAAAGCAAAGCATCTGTTTTCTTAATTGCTTATCCAGTTCAGGGTCATCGGGGTCTGGAGCCTATTTCAGCTGTTACAGGGTGAGAGGAAGGGTAAAAAAAATTAAAGTAAAGCATTGGGTGACGTCACCTGGTTCAAAGTAAATGAACCAGCCCTTTGACTGGTTTCACTCACTAGTTTCCAGTCTTATTGAAAATACCGTGGTGATCATTCTGTAAGTTTTAGCCCCTATTAGAGTCAAAAAGGATAAAGGAGAGCAGTTATATTATCAGCAACACTGCTGATAATATAATGTAAATAATACAGATACGGTGGATATTTTGAGCTTGTTGGCTAGCTTGCTGTTAAAGCGTTACTCTGGTATAATAATAATAAAACAAAAGTCTATTTACTGAGTGAGTCAGACTCTTGTTTTCATTTGTTTATTTACTCATTTATCTTTAGCCATGTGAGGGGAAGCCAGGAAAGAAAGACGAGCTCTGCTCCCGCTTTAATGTCCCATCCAGACCGCATACTGTTTGGTGGAAAATGATTGTGAACGTTAAACTCTATGCCTGTTGTTAAAGTTTTGTTTCCAGAAAGCCGTGCTGCTGCAGAGCTTTTTATCAGTGTTTTGAATGCATGCTGGAAACACAAGAAGCTTTTCTCTGTGATATTCATCTTCATTTGAATTCCTCAGACTTTCTTGGTCTTTTTCCTCCACACCGTTGAGGATTTCTAACTGCAGCTTTGTGTAATCTATGTCTATAGCTAATTTCCTCCTGGGAACACTCTCCTACACGCTCTTCAGTAGCATTACAAATAAGATGACCTCTCTTGTTCGTCTATTTATTAACCTCATCACACAGCTGAAGCCGCCTGGACATCATAGACGTCATAGAGATGTTTGTGAATCTGCTTATTGTTTCTGATTTGCAGATTTTGGGACTTAATTCTATTTTTACTCCAGCTTTTGCCTTCAGCAAGCTTTTGTAATGTGTGTGTGTGTGTGTGTGTGTGTTGCAGACAGAGGAAAGACGAACTGGAGCAAAGGATGTCGTCTCTGCAGGAGAGCAGGAGGGAGCTGATGGTGCAGCTGGAGGGACTGATGAAGCTGCTCAAGGTGACACACACACACACACACGCACACAGATTTAAATCTTGAGCAGTTTGTATTGTGTCACACTAGAGGGCAAAGTCTCCCTTCTTCCTCATATTTCCTTCTTCCTGGCCTTGCAGTGACGAGCCTTATTTTCCCCTCTGATGTTTCCTCCTGTATGACTTCATCTGACTGCTTTTCCATTCTCCTTTTCCTTCCTCTTTGTTTCCGGCTGCCCATGTTGTGCCCCTGTAGGATGAGGAACAGCGACAGGCAGTAAGTTTAACATCCGTTTGTTGGACATATTGAAGAAAATCTGGGCTTCACTCTTTCAGTAACCTGAAATGTGACCTGCAATCAAAAGGTTCCAAAACTCGGCCCATCTCTCCTTCAAAGTCGTCTCCTTGTGCAGCAGTGCAGCATTATTTTTATTTTTTGACTGGTCCCTGTCGTGACTGCTTGCACTGGTGCCTCTGTCACATGCATTCCAGTGTGAAAGCTTTAAAATAATTTTGGGGGATAAAATCACCAATGAGTAAAATCTGATGAGTAGGATGGGTGGTGAGCAAAAAATAACCTCCTTTCCCCCTGTGCATTTAGTCACTTGTGTTAGTTAAGTTCTTCACAGTGGGTGGATAGAAAAAAAACATGTAAAATATGAATACTCCCTTTTCCTGTGCACTTGCACAATCAGCTGACTTCAGGTCATGTGCTGGGAGGAAAATAGTTGAGCAGTTGAATGGCTGAATGGAAGTGTCGACATTACTTTTATTTTCGAGTCACAGCAGAGGATTAGAACGTCACGGTAAAGTGCAAACTGCAGTGCAGAAACGGCAGCTGCTGAGAGGACTCTTGACTGTTTAGCATGTTTGAGCAAGTGGTTGCAAACACAAAGCGAGGGAACCACTCTGGAAACACAAGGATTTTAAAGTAGAGAACGTGTGATGACCCCAGCCAAGCGCGTGAAGCCTGATACCCGTTTCTGTGACATGCTGGCCCGGTTTTCAGCTTTGCTGCCAGCTTTCAGGTTAATATTTATTTCACAGTCCCCTCATTGGTGCATAGGAGAAGTCCAGATCTTCTTTGGTGCCTCCTTTAGTTTCACAGGGACGCACCAAGGCACCCCCAAGCCGGGGGAGAGATTTAGGTTGCTTTCACACTTGTGGTGTTTACATTTAAATCAAACTCCATAATAACCCACGCCTCCTTTCATGGCACATGTGATTACGCACATGAACAATAGAGGGTCATAACCACCTCCAGGGGACTATGCCCACAGAGGTTTAAATACCTGGGCTATTTAGTTTTGAGAACTGAAGAAGCCTCTCGAATGAGAGGTGAAATGTGTTCAAGAAACAAAAATTTGTCCAGTCACCTTTTTAAAATTTTTTTTTTATAAAGCTCCAGATACTACTATGACCTAGCTGATTAAGAACCTACATAGACAAACTGTTTTTCGTTTTCCCGCTTGGTGCTGGTTCATTTGTGCAGATGTGAGCACAGTCATTGCACTTGGATGTGAAAATAAACCAAAGCCAGCAAGCATATTGTTGATTGTTCCCAATAACTGCTCGTTACTCTCCAGGTCTCTTCAGAACCAGCTTTCACCAGCGGTCCTCGACCTGTAAGAGGGGTCCGTTTGAAACAGAATTGGATATTTTCTTTGAGGTCTTTAGTGGAAATGGTCAAGTTAGACCTCCATGGGGCAGCACTCGGGCTAGAACAGACCCAGAGGTGCACAGGAAGATAACATTGAAGGGGAGTCGGGTCAAATTTAACGTAATTTTTTATTTTTTTAACAGTGGCATCCCAGAATTTTATAGAAGGATTTTTAATTCAGCTTTCAAATTTAAAAGAAAAGTTTTTTATTACAAATTAAACTTGAAAATTTGGACTGGTTTTTTTTTTCTTCACTCAACAGAGCGTCAGCTGTGAGTTGTAACAGAAAAACGAAACTAAACGATGAATGGGATTTTTTAGCAACCAGTTTCAGGTGTTACAAGAAAGTTTGTTTAATTAGGATCCCAATTAGCATCAGCCGCAGCTTTTCTTCCCGAGGTCCTTACACACTACTTATTCACATGGCATATGGAGAGAACATATAAACCACCTTACAACAGAAAACCACAGACACCACATCAACAGTTAGATATTCATTCAATAAATATTCTAATAAAAGTTACTAATTTTCAAAGATAATTTCTATTCGATTATGTCACTGCCTGTTACATTTTTCATACTTATTTTTAATTTCAAGATCAGGGTTATAAATATGAGCTCATATTTCCATACAATCAATATTTTTCCCCCTTTTAACCAGTTTTAATTACAGTTCATAACACACAGAAGAAAATGTGTTAGTGTATGCAAAGCATTGCTGTTGGGTGCCCGGGTGGCTCAGTGGTGGAGTGGGTGACCACATACATGCGCCGCTGTGCGGTGCGGGCGGCACGGGTTTCAAGTCCCAATTTGCCCGCGTGTCTTCCCCGTATCTTTACCTCGTTTCCTGTCTGTCTTTACTGTATATAAAGCCGCTGTGGCCAAAATTGAAAAAAAGAAAAGCATTGCTGTTAATTATGTTGCCATACTTAATGTGGTGGGGAATGTGCTTTTGATGTCAACTTGTTATGTGATCAAATACATTTTGTACAATCAGTTACCTAGGATACAGTTACACTGGACATATAACCAAGTAAACTGCAAAGGGTTAATGTTTAGTCTTGTAATCTAAAACCTGAAAGTAACATTTCCCAGCTCCAATAACTCATGGATTCATCTCGCAGGCGCAGGCGTCCAGCTCCTCTCACTCCTCTCCCTCTCGGCCCAGCCCATCAGCTGTGCGCTCTGTAGGTGCTGTGCCCACCCAGGCTCACATGTATCCTGCTCAGGACTCCCTCGCCGGGGTGGGAGGTGATGTACAACAGGCTTTTGCTCAAGGTAGGACTGGGATTGTCTGCTGTCTTCTGTTTTCCTCATGTCTCTGTCTCACTTGACCACCCTTAAAAAAAGTGCTGTAGTTTGTATTATTTAATCTTATGAGGGAGTTTGGTTTAGTTAGACCACCGGAACAAAGTACAGTGAGTCTTATGTGCTGGTGAATCTTCAGGTCTAAAACCACCCTTTTCAAACTGTTTGAGGGAAGCTTCTTTTAGAACATAATCTAACATGTTGTTTCGCTGCACGTCTGAGCAGCAAAACAAATTCTGTCTTAAGACTTTCATTCACGTGAAGGGTTGTAAGTTTGAGAATATACTGCATACTCGCTTTTCCAGAAGTATGGCGTGTAAACGGATGCCAGACAGAAACATCTAGTTGTAGCCCTTAAAAAAATGTTGCCAGCATTAGTGCTCATCAGGATTGTTGTCACAATGCCAGCTGTGTTTACCACATTCAGCTACAGACACAAACATACAGTAGTTTCCGGGCAGTGTTTCAGGTTAGTCTCACCTTATTAACAGTTCACTAATAAACCCCTCGACAGAAATAAATACTTCACACACAGAAAAGTCCCGATGTTTAAAATGGCGTATTATGCCTTTTCTTATATTCTGTCATACAGAGATTGTTACAGTGGCCAGCGTTTCATATAATGAGGGCAGCATATGTGCAAAAGCTGAAGCCTCAAACTGCTGTAAACACTCCGTTTCAGGCAGTTTGTTTTTCTTCTACCTCTGGCTCTGTGTGACATCAGAGGGGGTAACCGTAATACGGTGGCGCTTCCAACAGATCTATGTTTCTGTGTATGTATGCAAGCACCATGAAAGGAGACACACACACGTAAAGTTAATTATCATTTAGGGCTACTTATAGTTTCCTTAGTTTTGTTACTTTTAGTTTGGTTATGTTTGTGAGTCTGTTTTGACTTTTTTTGTTTTTTTTTTTTTTTATTAATAATTATTTTTTTTTATAAATGTTTTTTTCTTTTTTTTTCTCCCTATTTACACAACACACCTTTATTTTAATTTTTTTAACTCCCCACCCCCCCCCAA
>VOQJ01012714.1:11735-22319 GCA_015052665.1 Apistogramma diplotaenia
AATCCAGCAGAGACCTGAAACACGACCTGAGAGATGCATCTGGACCTTCAGCTGATCCATCTGCTGTTCACTGAAGCCTCATCAGAAATGGTCTCAGTGGACGGGCGGCTGTCAGGAAGCCGTTCTTAAGGAAGGGAAACAGGGAGAAAAGGTTGAGAACTGTGAAATTTAGCAATTTTAGCTAACAAAAACCTCCATCTGGGGTGAAGCTGTACTTAATGGACTGGCTTTACACAACAACATGTCCTCCAAACAAAACGTAAGCATTCATCGTAATCAAAACATACGCATCAGTCGTTTCTACAGAGCCGAAATACGACGTATATTTACGTTTCCAAATGACCGCGTCTACTTCCGCATTGCAAGTCACCGCGTCTACTTCCGCCTTCACGTGTCGTATTCGGAAGTGGCTCTTTGTCGGCTTATGTCGGACGTGGGTCTTTGTGGCCTTATTCCACTACATTTTCAGCTCTTTCAACCTCCTTTTTTGTTCATTTCTCTGTGGTTATGGTTAGGGATAAGGGTCAGGGGTCAGGGATCAGGGGTACACATTCACGTCTTTTCTGTGGTCTGCCAGACAAAACCGAACACGTTATTTACACGTACTTTCGTCCAGGACCGCTAGGTGTTGCTTTTTTAACCCTCAAAAATGTAAATATTGGACGTTATTTCTCAAATCCGAAACGACTAATGTTTACGTTTTCTTTGGAGGACAGGCTCCTTTGCAAAGACCACCTCAACCAAAAACAATTTGAATGCAGGAAGTGCTTTCCTGGGAAAATCAGGACGCGCACCCCCTTCAGGGTCATCTCCTCATGCACCTCTGCACACACATCAAAACTGAGAGCAAACTTCTTCACATTTATGTTTCAAGCTCATGCTGATGCCTTTGACTGTGCCTACATGGTAGCAAAGGGCCCACACTGTCCAAGCCTGACGACCGATATCTTGTTAGGAATACGCTTGCCATTTTCCACGAGATCGTGCAGCATGAATTCGTCCCCCGGGATCAGAGTGTGGAATTTGGAATTAAACTATGACATTTGGTGCATGCAACATGCTGATTAATATCATGTGCCCACTGACGAGAGGAGTATTTTGGCCACACCGTCACAATTGTCACTCATCAGCCACTTCTGCCAAATTTGGCTCTTTGTGCCTTTGCCCTCAACCCCTTAGTGTTAATTCCAAATTGATAGACTCTATTTTGGCATGAGCACGGGAAGAGCTCCATCTGTGCATAAGGAGATGAACTTGCAGGAGACAGCGGGCCGCTTTAAATCAGATTTTGATGTTTTTTGTCAAGACGAAGATGAATGTTGTGCAGGTCTGAAAGACCTGACATGTCCCTGTGCCTCGGGACAGGTGAAAAAAATCTGCATTTTGCCTGAAGATCCTAACTTTACAGAAATATTAGTTGTCTTTTTGAAAACATGCTGCCACTTTAAACTATATTCTAGAGTTGAACCAATCTTTGGTGTTTGAGGTTATTAAAATAGCTCCCATAATCCTTTTCCTGCAGCCTCTTTATAAAATGTTTGACTCCAGAGGCTTTGGGTCCAGTGAATAGTTGTGCACATTGTCATTCCCACCCAATATAGAGAAGAGTAGATTACATAAATGGATGTGAGGGGCAGCAGAAGGCCTCAACCCTCTTGTAACACAGATCACCTCTGCACTTGACTCGAGCTCGCTCATTGTGTCAGCGCAACGAGAAGAAAGGTCCGGGCTGGCAGCCTCCTGGTCATCTTTAATTCATGCGATTAAATATGCAGGAGGAGCCCTCCTTGTACCAGCTGTTAGACACCGTTAGTAAGCCATAATTCAAGAGTTCAAATCCGAGCAAATTGAGGGCGAGGTCGGACAGGGCGCGGGCCGGAGAGGCATTATCCTCCAGCTGAGAGGCAAGAGGCAGGTTCAGTCAGGTGCAGCGCGAAGCCGAGGCTTGTTAATCCTCACGGCTGGAGGAAGATAAAGCAATGCGCCGCCCTTATAAATGCAGGCAGCAGCTCAGAGATGAACCTACCGGCACACTAGCTCTCTACCTAAAGCTCAGTTTCACACAGCGGCACAGTTGTAACTTTGACCTCTCAGGTCGTCCCTCTGATATGCAGAATCTTTATCTCTAAAGCCTAAACTTTGCCGGAATAAAAAGTATTTTTCTGGAGCTTGAAAAATGTCATTAGCATCAACTCACCAGCAGTCAGACTGTACATTAAAACAATCAACAAAACCTGCATTTCCTTCCAGTTGTGAAAAACAATGCACTTCTCTTCTTCTGCCCACTCACTCTAGGGGTCACCACAGTGGATCATCAGCCTCCATCTCACCTAATCCCCCCATCTGCATGTCCTCCTTTACTACATCCATCAATCTTCTCTGTGGTCTCCCTCTTTTCCTCCTGGCTGGGCAGGAAAACTCCACATCTCCCACCGAGCTATTTAGTTACTTTCTACTTGCAATTGGTTACTGAATGCAAAAAAAAAAACATGTGGTCACTAGGAAACTAGTGATTTTTACCAAAAAGGTTGCTGTTCTATATTTTATCATCCTGCGGCTGAGCCATAACAACCTGCTCGGCTGTAATTGTATCCAGCTAACCTGATATGCTAATGAAAAAGCCAGTGTTCCACCAGTGTTGACATGCCGTCTAGACTTGAGTCTGTTCCGGTCGTCTCTCCTGTGTTTCAATAAAAGTAATTGTTACTCAAGAATTAGCAGCTCCAATGTGATTAGCTCACCAGTGCACAAGCGCAAATGCAGCTAACAACATTATCCACTGCAGCAGGGATTTAACACAGTAAGAGAGGCTGAACTCGGAGTTTTTGAAAAGTCACAAAGAGTCGAATCCGTGCAGGGCTTCTTCTGGACCCGGCGCGTTTTGCTGCCAGTGGTGCTGGTACACTGCACACAGTAAAAGGAATAATGAAGAGCGAGGACTACCTTCAAATTCTGCAACCTTCAATTCAGTTCAATTCAATTTTATTTACACAGCGCCAAATCACAACAAACAGTCGCCTCAAGGCGCTTTTTATTATAAGGTAAAGACCTTACAATAATTACAGAGTAAACCCAACAATCAAAACGACCCCCTATGAGCAGCACTTGGCGATAGTGGAAAGGAAAAACTCCCCTTTAAAAGGAAGAAACCTCCAGCAGAACCAGGCTCAGGGAGGGGGGGTCATCTGCCGAGACCGGTTGGGGCTGAGGAGAGCGCCAACCTCACCTCAAATCACCAGATGGACATTTGAAACTTGGACACAGTTGGGTGTTCCAGCAGGACGATGATCCCAAACACATTGGGAATGGATACAGCAGGCTAACATTAAGCTTCTGCTATGGCCTTCCCAAAGCGCTGACCTCAGCCTCACCGAATATTTGTGGACTGCTCTTCAAAGTCGGGTCTTTTCCAGGAAACCACCTGATTTAATGAACTGTGGCATTTCTGGCAAATATCCAGGCAGAATTACGTCAGAAGCTTGTCGATGGCTAAGAGAGATTTAACCAAATATTAGTTGGGCTGTAGGCATACTTTTGGTCCTGTCTGGATCAGAGGAACTCCAAAAATAAATTCAAACCTGTGCACCAAATTCTTATTTTTTAAAGCCATTAAAGACGTTTGCTGCACAATCATTCCACCCTGGAAAAAAGAGCAGCTCAAAGAAATCATTAAAAGCCCCAAATTACCATCACATGGCCGTGATGAGTGGATGGAAATCTCTGACCACAGCTGTACTTCCACTAAGTGTCTATGTGTGACTATCTGCATGTGTGCCTTCTCTCCTTCCTGGCTGTGAAAAAGCACCCCATTGAGACAGTGCATCTACATAAATAAAGCAAGTGTGTAGTGTTATATAATATGTGGATCAGCGTGTGTACAAGTGTGCACGCGCGTGTCCACAGAGGAAATCACCATTTCAATAAAGCTCTGATTAAACTTCCCATTTACCGTTGTAAAAGTACACAGGAACCTTCCCTTGGCAGGTTGCCTCCTGCAGCAGGCCGGTGCCAAGCTCTTTGAAACCCAATCAGTTTTCGGTTCTCAGATCACTATCCGCTTCTCAGTCTCTCCTCGCCTCTCTCCTCCTGGATCGGCAGCTTGTGTTGCAGGCTTGAAAGAAGAAGGGGGCAAGAAAAGAAAGAGAAGAAAGAAAGAAAGAGGCCGGTGGTTGGTCATCCATCAACACAGCCAGCTGGCGTCGGATCAACACCCACCAAGTCCAGGAGGCACCTGTTGGCAGTCTGCAAGGTGCAGCACACTGCAAAAAATAGACAACATCACACGGCGTAGTTTCATATGGAGGCTTGCAGGCATGTTTTCCTGAGAACAAATGAAAAGTGTGCCAACTGCAGGAGATAATTACATTTCCTTGCTACACAATTTAATTTGTTTCAAGGATTTTGCATGATAATAACTTCACTGTTTTGTACTAATTGCATGTGTGCTGACAGACATACTAAACACTAATTATGGAATTCCGCTGCCTATTCCAAGTGTACCTAAGATAATACCTTTTTATTTTATTGTTTCCTCATATTTGACTTGTTTTTTTTCATATTTGAAACAAAGTTTGACTTTCCCCCCTTAGATGTTCACTGGGTGTAATCACTGTTTCTCTCATACGTCAGGCCTGCTTCAGGAACAAAACGACTGGGTGCTCTCTGCATGCACAGCTCACTCTGGGAAAAACCTTTTCTAATGGTTTCAAACTGCAGCTTTATTGACACATATGCTGACGTGTCTAAACTCTTCATACCAGGAATTTAATTCAATTCAATTAAATTTTATTTATACAGCGCCAAATCACAATAGTCACCTCAAGGCGCTTTTTATTGTAAGGTAAAGACCTTACAATAATTACAGAGTAAACCCAACAATCAAAACGACCCCCTATGAGCAGCACTTGGCGACAGTGGGAAGGAAAAACTCGGAAGAGCCTGGAGGAGGCGGCCAGGGAGAAGAAGGTTTGGGCATCGCTGCCTCTGTGATAACCTGCAGAAGATGGATGGATGATAACTATACCTCAGTTTTATATTTATCATCCTCTGCAATTGTAAACATTGTTTAAAGTATGCCACAGAGGTGAAAATTCCACATAAAGGGGCCGTTTTAACCTTTGCTACAACCCTAAACAAGTCACGTGGTGACCCGGTGGGTATATGAAGGTTAAAACCTTAACATGAGATTTGCCTGCAGCATGACAAAAGCACATTAGCTGTGGAGGCTGTAGAGAGACTGAGAAAAAGCGATGCCGGGAGTCAGAGTGTGACCGCAGTGACCAGTGGAATTAGAGGTAGAGCTTATCCCCACGCCGGTATCAACACGTATAAGCTCAATGTTCCATTTCAACCCCAGAAACCTGCCGTCCAATCCATCAAAGCGCGGCTCCCACCGACATAAAACCTCCCTCTCTTCCTGTATTTGTCTTCCTAATTAATTACTTCACATGCCACAGTATGCTTCTGAAATGATAGATGATGGAAAATTATAGCCGCGGTGTCCCAGGCACAGCCGGCGGTAGATTTGTGCAGTCAGCTTCCAGCCTGCATTACCTGAGTAGATCTGGCAGCGTGCCCGAGCACTCCGACAGGACAGGACGGATTTGATGTTTGGTGTGTAAGAGGCTTTTTTTTTTCCAGAAAATGTTTCTAATGCCGGATTTAGTAAGTAAGCACAATCTGCCGCGTTCACCTATGTGATATTATCCGGCAAGGACAGCGGAAAGTCAGTCTGTTCAGTCTTTATGGACCTAAAGGTTCTGCTGCTGCATCTGTTTCTTATTCAAGTAATATGATTTTATCTTTACTATTACAAGGCAAATAAATGACTTTATTGATTGATTATCCATATTTAAGCTCTATAAAACACCACAAAGACCTCCAACTAAACAATAATTTGTTCTGCATGAACCCATGTAAGGTTCCTTAAAGTTCCTACAGTAGCTTTAGAGTCAGCTTCACAAACCTGCTTTAAAGGCAGATGCAGCACTTCAGGTCATATTTTCCTTTTTTTTTATGTGACGTGGGCGGGTCCTTTCATTATTAATAATTTCTCCAAAACTACAGCAAACACAGAAATAAAATGCCCCTAATTGGCAGCAACGAGCTTAATGGAAAACGTAAATTAACTACAAAGATGAACAATACGATTACATTTTGCAATTCTATTTACATCTATATTGCAATAAATATAGGTGATTCGGCTTATATTCATAAAGCTCCTCTTGTAAAAGCAAATATGTTTGGTACAACGATGCATTCAGAACGTCATTGTGTTTGCAAAAAATGACAGACAAAAAAAAATAGGTGCTTCATTAAAAAGTGGTAATCATACTTCACTTTGATATCTTTTTTATAACCATTTGATTAAAAAAAAACATTTAAACCTCATCTAAATTCCTCATCTCACTGATCCCACCACATCTGTCATTTAAAACATCAGATTATTTTTTACTTTTCAGTACAGCGATAAGATCGACGGAGCTCTAAAACTGTGAACTTTGTACGTTTAAGTCAGGCATGTCAAACTCGCGGGCCGCCTCCGGCCACGCCCCCTACTTCCGGCCGTGAATTGGCGTTAAAACGATGGTACAAATAGGCCCTTTAAGTTACTTTTTTGACATTCCGCTCAACCCTCTTAACTGGAGGAGAAAGTGCAATGTCAACAAAGTAACTTAAAGGGCCTATTTGTACCATAGTTTTAACGCCAATTCACGGCCGGAAGTAGGGGGCGTGGCCGGAAGCGGCCCGCGAGTTTGACATGCCTGCTGTAGGGCAAGAGGCAGGGTACACCCTGGATAGATCACCAGTCTGTTGCAGGGCTAAAGCAGCAATTATTACTTAATTAAATTTTTTTTCTAATAATCTAAACAATCAGCCCATGTTCCAGATTTGAGGGCAGTTTGCTTTAAATATACTAAGATAGCTCATTAACAGCCTCAATGTCTAAAGGGAAAACTTCCTCATTTATAATTAACTTGCAAGTGCTTCCATGCGCAACTTAACTCATTTTTAAAAAAAAATCTTTGCATCTTTTTTCTGGCATCATAGATTCAGATTTGAAACACACACTTTAATAAGAAGTGCTACATTTGACGCGGAGGCCTGGGTTATCGTCTCTGGGTGCAGACAGCAGCTCGAGTGCATGTTTGCATATCCGGTCAAGCAGATTGGTAAATTTTAACAGTACAAGAACACAGGAGCAGCGAGGTTTGACTTCTGCGACAAGGGTATACAGAACACGCACAATGTGTGCTCAGTGGGCGGGAAAATTGATGACAGCGTATATCTTGAGGCCGTACACCTGCAGTGTTAAAGATGTCACACTGCTGCTGGGGACAGTTGAGCGCTAGTGATTAAAACAGAAAAGGACAAAGCATCGCCACTCAACAGCAGCCACTTTCAAAAATTTAATACTGGTGACAGCTCCACAACCTCGACACATTTCACCGAATTCTGTGTCTTTCGGGTTTTTTTTGCTGTCTTTTGTTTCCCAGCAGGCTGGGTCTGCCCCGGCAAAGACATTCTTGCTCCAGTTTTGGTTGCATCACATTTTCTCCAAATAGGATCAGTGAGGGATTAGTTATGAGGGGAGAACAGAATCAGCAATCACAGTGACATGTTGCCTTCGTTTCACCTGGAGAGGATCTGAGCGCACGCATGAGCCGGAGACAGATATCACCTCTCACCATCTGATACCCAGAATGCACACCTGCAGAAATGTGGGTAACACCTGCGTGAGGCTCAGCCTTCGTTTTTTTTTTTTCTTTATGTTTTTTTTAATCTTTTTTTCTGTTGCCCGAGGCACCTCTAGATGGCACTGTGCAGCTGTTTGTGAAACGCTGCTTCAAACAGCAACACTGTGCTTCTGTCTTTGTGGCTCGCCTGGCTGGATCCACTGCTGTGTTCCGAGGAGCGTTTGAATGCCTCATTTCACTCTTATGCTATCCCTCTTTTTTGCTTATTTTTGTTTTTCACAGCCAATTGTGCTCAGAGAAAATGGCACTTTGGTCAGTCAGTAGGTCAATAAACGATGAAGCATCGTGCAGAAGGAATTTGCAGCTGGATCAACGGCGTCTCTCAGTAGTTTGCCTTCATATATTTTGGCCATTATGAAGTAAGTTTTTTTTTTTTTTTATCATGATTTTCACCACTGTGGCAGTCAACTTCAAAATAACTGACAGAGACACAAGAAGAAAGAAAAACTTAAGCTAAATAACCTTGGAGCAGCCTCTGGCAAAATACCCAAAGCTGAGCTTCAAGTCTCGTCAAGGTCACTACATTAGTTTCACAGGGGGTTGGATACTGTTCCGGATCTGTTTCCATTTTCAAAATTTGATCCCATTCCACTTATTATACAGCCAGCCAGATATGACCCACCTGGATACATTAGTCACCCCTCTGCAGCCCCTCTAACCTGCTCTATATGTCACACAAAGGACAAAAAAGGAGCCGCGAAGAGCGCGTGAGGGAAGCCTGAGCCACCCTTTTATATGTGGTCGTGAAATTAATCATTTAATATCTTTGTGTTTGTTAAGGATGAAGAGGGCATGTGTGAGAAGTCTGGCATTTATTTTTGTTAAAAAAATGCAAACAAACAGAAGCATACAATAAAAATAACACCAATACCTTATTATTATTATTAAAGCTCATTTAAAAGCAGATTCACTCACGTGGTTTAAAGACCGACAGTGGTGAGATATAATGCTACAACATTGAAGTACTGTATTTTGCGATACTTCTACTTTTACTTCAAATACAGTCCTATAGGCCTATTTCAAGTATTACAGAGTCAAATAATATAATTCAGTATGGCAGCTTTTCAGTGTAGTTATAAAACATACACAGAAACGCCTTGATGATGTTTATGAAATAAGATGACAGTTTCCATTGTGTTGTAGGAACTTTCTTTCAACCTGCTACAATATTAAAATGCTCGTTACATGTTAATGCATAAACCAAAGGCCAAGAATGAACTTTGTGCCTCAACGTCTGAGCCAATCAGGAGGCAAAACAAGACAAGGTGGCTCTCCCTGTCGTGGTCCTGGGCCGTTTGCTCTTTTCAGTTCTGCTTTCATTCGAGATCTTTCTTGTTCATTAGAGTTTGTTGTTGCTGCTGTTCGTTATTTGAATCCCCGTCTTCTTGTCTTCGCCAGTGTCTGTTTTGTCCCTCTGTGTCTCAGTCCCTTGCCTCGTGTGTTTCTGTATTCAGTTTTAATCCCAGTGTGGTGTCACGTCTGCATCTGTTTCAGTATTCAGTTGTTTCCTGTTTCACTTTCTCAAATCTTTGCCTCGTATTTAGTTTACTTGCTGGTTTTGTCCTGTTTAATTTTTCTCCACCTGTTCCTGATCCTCTCGCTGCCTCGCGTCTGTTTGTTGTGTCCTGCATTGTGGGTCCTAACTCGCCTGCCGCACAGCAACCATGACACCCCCAACGCCGATCATCTGAAACCACTAAAGGCTCCAGCAGATCCTTTAAAGGTCAGTCAGAAACCCAAGAAATATAAAAAATAATATTCCATTGGAGATTGTGCTACATAAGGAGTATTTTGTTGTTAATAATGTGCCTAAATTGTGGTTTTGCATTTGCGCATAGGCAATACATTCAAAATGATCCACATTATGATTTGACGAGCTCCTGTTTTTCATACAGTAATGCTGCATTGTCATCTTGTTTTGGCAAACTGTATATGGAATAAACACATTAGCTGCATGTGTACAACACTGTGAGGGGAAAGAAAGGAATCATAGTCTGCTGCTGGATCAGCATTGCATTACATATTGCCATTATCATCTGAAAGCACATTTTCGATTTTGCATGTTCACTCTGCTGTGTGGCTGTGCCAGATAGGAGATTCTGCACAGAGAACCGCTAACTTATATCACACATAAACCACAGTCACTATGTCATGTGCCAAACACAGATATTTATCATTCACATCCACTCCTTTCCAAATAATGTCACCTTGGTTTCTGCTCTTAAAAAAAACCAAACTTCAATGTCAGTTGTTGCATTTAGTTTCCTTTCAATTTCTAGTTATAGAACTAAAGCCAGTGCAGAGAATAATGGAAGGTAAAATGCCCTTATAGTGTGTCCATGAGGGTAACACCTGTAAAGTTGAGGAGATGTATTTGAGTTTCCCTGAGCTCTCTCTGACTAAATGAGGTAAGATAGTGTTTAATACTGGGACTTGGCAACAGCTTTCAGACCATAAGATCCCGCAAATCCATCTGCAGAGAAAGCAAGGGTAAAAAACATTTTGGTTGTTATTGTCAATTCCCACTGGAGCTGTGGCAGTACTAAGACTGCAGAGGATACTGATAAGACAGCAAAAGAGACTCTACACCTTATCTCGCTGGCACAGTCCTTGTTCACTCAGATTCCTCCCTTGCTGTACGTGGAAAAAAAGCAAACAAAACAAAACACATTTTTCCCCCTTTTTTTTTTTCTAATTAATATAACAATTTCTTATTGTAAGCAACCAGACAATCCCTGCAATCGTGTTAATACTGAAAAAGAGAACACTTTGACAATGATGATGACTGAAATGGGCAAAAAAAAAAAAAAAAAAAAAAATTTCCTTT
>VOQJ01012716.1:0-15314 GCA_015052665.1 Apistogramma diplotaenia
TCACTAATGTGAACATGGTGATGCCTTTTGTTCTTCATGCTATTGTCTGTAAGTATAGGCAGAAACGTCTTTCTGTATATTTGTGTGTGTGTGTGTGTGTGTGTGTGTGTGCAAAGGAGCAGGGCTGATCTGAGGGTTGGCCAGCATTTCCATTAGCTCTGATTGAAATTGAACCGTGTAGATGAAATATATTCAGTGAAGGTTAAGACATCTCTTCAATACACACTCACACAGATATGTTCACGCACACATGCACACAGCTCTACAAGCCAATGGTTACAGGTCGCAGTTCCACCAGACTGATGATGAATGACAAGAAGCAGAAGAGAGGGAAGAAGGTGGGGAGAGAAGAAGCATAAGAGGGGCGCAGAGTGAGACGGTATTTCAGTCACACTTAGCAAACAGCTGTCACTGGTGAATCCAGATGCCTCATTACTCTATGAACCATCAGCTACTGTACTTTATCTCCACAGCCACTAATGAAATCAGCACTGCCCTGCTGTGTGCATGTGCATATGTGTGTGCGTTGTATATGCATGTATAAGTTTGGTTGTGTTTTTAAAGATGTATTTCATCATGTATTAAACAGAGCTGAAGTTTCAGGGCTGGCTCACTGGGCTGAACATTACATTACAGCTTCGGTGGTGACTGAACAACAACATCATGTATAACAAACTGACAGCGAAAAATTGCATTTTCATTCATGGTCTTGAAATGACGTGGGGTACAGCTGGCCATTTGACTGCACAGATTTCAGAAAATGTCCAGTGTGAAAAGCTGCTACCTGCTTCCTGATGCATAATTCAAAAATAAGAATAGAAAACAAACTGATTTTATGACTCCTGCAGCAGCTTCCCTGAAATCATTAGCTAAATCAGGTCCGGTTCATTTCTTTATGCGTTCCATTACATGAAAAACAAAATAAAGCTTACTTTTGGGAATTTTAATCGTATCTATTTACCTTAATTTTTAAGATGACAACTTAGATTGGCTTTGGTTTTTGTTGGAGGAAGCAATTTGGTGACTCTGCAGCATCTGTACAGGATGTTCAAAATGTGGTGTAAGCATGTAGAAGAGGAGGGCAGTGAGTGGGGAAAAAGGAGGAGGAGGGAGAGGAAGATGGTTGTAATCAAGTGTATCAAGTGTAAGTGCAGACGAATGCAGGTTGTGCCCATGGTCCTTGATGAAGTGCTGTTCTCCTGCTGAGCCACCAAACTATTTATATACAAGACACTGACAGCCTATGGGTACGGAAGAGAAAACTGCTACACTAACTGCTCTTTCTTCCTTGTTGCTCGATACCTCGCGTGTATCCCCCCTCTCATTAAAACAAGAGTATAAATTTATTAAACACAAAGTGAAGTCCAAGAGTTGTTCACTCCCAAAAGTGTTTACAGAAACAGTTGGCTCTGTCCTGAAGTCACTGCTGTTCCGGACCGAGGGGCATCTGCCTCAAAAAGTCAGGTTAACCAGAGAGTAAAATCATGATGAGAATAAAGGTCACCCATGCACATTTGGATTCATCAGATCAGAGGCCTTGGTGTCTGTATACACCATCAATAATATACTAGCATCAACGGCATAAAGGGCCTCTACCTCTGCAGTTACACTGCACCTCAAAAGACAGAATCAGTGTGAAGACCTACAATGTTTTCTTATTTTTATCAAATCTCACTACACATCTCTTTGCAAAGCTAGCAGTCACAATAATACAGCCAAATGGAGCTTTTGTTTTAACTTACAATTGTTTGGTATTGTTCTGGCAGGCTGCTTAAAACACCTCCTGTTGCAGAGTTACATGGGGTTAGGTGGTTGAGGCCATCTAGTCACAAAATACCTAGATTTATCATTATAGGTGCACAGAATAGACTAGAATAGCCTTTATTGTCATTATACAGCTGTACAATGAAATTGGAGGGCCACTCCCATTCGGTGCATAGGCTAAAATACAGAGTAAAATAAAAGGTTACAAGATATGTACATTTAAAATAGTGGTGGTAATATGAGTATATTCATATGGATTGATATTCAGATATTGCACGTTACAGAAGTGATTGTCCGGTGTAGATAATGCTGCAGTTAGTGTGTGTGAGAGTTCAGGGTGGTTATTGCTGTGGGAAAGAAACTGAACTAATGACATGCCCATCACTTTCAGCTGTGCTGAGTCATTTGTGATAATTATCAACAATTAGCATGCTAAACTAATTTGGCAAACATGGTTAATACTACTACTATTACTACTAATACTCTCCTGCTCTTCTACCTGGTGGAACTGCCTGGTTTTCCTGGAGTTTCTTCCTGTTAAAAGGGAGGCTTTTTTTCTCCCCACTGATGCTTGCTGGTGTGGATCATCTGATCGTTGGGGTTTTCTCTCTAATATTGTAAGGTCTTACCTACAAAGTGGCTTGAAGCTACTGTTATTGTGAATTGGCACTATATAAATAAAATATAATTGAATTAAATTTATGCTAAGAAAGCAGGAACTAAGGCACAAAAATAATAACTGTCTCTCATTTACAGCATTACAGCATCTCTGCTTGAATAATGAAATACAGCTGCTGACGGATTACCTCTTCTTGATATTCTGACACACTGATTTACCTATTAACCTGTTATATAAAGAGCCAGAGTTATTAACAGCAGCTCAGAACATAATGACATATTCTGTCGTCTCTCAGGTGTGCACGCTTTGGTCATTTATTAGAGAACCTGCGCTCTCGGGGTCTGCAGTGAAAAGAACAATCTGAGAGGTTCAGTTCCCACATTAATACATTAAAATGTCAAAGCTATATGTTAAAATGTCAACCCTATTAATGGTGCTGCCAGTCTGCAAAGGTAAAATGTCAAGAAGGAAACAAATGCAGGAAACAATGAACAAAATAAGGGCTAGACCTATAAATGCTGAGTAAAGGTAAGAATCTTATCTCAGGGACTTATTCATCCAAATGCAAATACCTTGTTATGAGAGAGGCAGCAAAATAAATAACTGAAAGAAATGAATAATACTGCTATGATTACAGAGATTAAAGATGGCCCTCAGAATGGTTGTGCAGTGTTGGAGAATTTTAGCGATTTAGTGATTAGTATCCTTGATGCTTGAATCCTTGATTTTCACAAGTTTGAAGTATATACATCCAAATTTAACTTTGTCTTTCTTAGTGGTGAGTTGTGATCATTTGAGAAAATATCAAAATTTCATTGTCTTCAGCGAAGTTTTTGCTTATTCAGGGGCTAATCAGCGACTGCCATGGCTTCTGAAGGGCACACACTGAGAAGCTTCAATCACACTGTAGGGGTCAGTGACATAAGCACCCCACCTTGCCACCCCCAAAGTCACCTTTCAGTGATTGGGTAGGAGGTTGAGTGCAATAGACTGGAGGTACAAACAGAAACAGACAGGGGAACGGAGGCTGGAGAGGATGGCAATTTTGTCATCCCATTCACCTCCGTGTTTTTACAACTACACTGATTTCCAGATAGTTTAAATCATAGTTGATATCACAGATTTAAGGAATGTATTTAAAATATCAAAACTTTGTGTAATACAGTGGCAAACATGCTGAGGATGAGCGCCCAGCTCTGCTTGATCCCCTAAGCTTGATTAAGTTGTGTCTTTCAACCCATTGTTTTTGTTTTCTTACAAGCTTCGTGCAACTTTACTGTATTAGTTTAGTTAATTAGCTATCTTTAGATAATAACATAAATATCTAATTTGTTTGCAATCTGTACAGTTGCAAAGTTGTCGACTACCTGGGGAGGACAGAGAAGCTGCTTAAAAGATCTTGTGATTCATAGGTACTTCCTCATTAAACGCTCATTAACATAAACAATTATAATATAATAGCTGTTGTAGATGAATGGTTATGCTTTATATAAGCAGTGGGTCCATAGGGTAAATTTGTATTATGCTGAACCTAACAGTAAATTTACATCCCCAGTAACAAGTTAGGCATATCAACAAGGTGATGATGAATCACTGTTGTGTTTATTAACTATTACTCACAACTCTTGGTAAATGCGGCTCAAAATCTGAATTTGACATGATGTAAATATTTAAAGCTAAATTCGATTAATGAAAAGTGTCATTTATGTTACTATATCTCTATGTGCTTTTAAATGGCAACCAACAACTGATATCTTTATTTAAGGTTCTTACATTTGCAAAGTCACAAACACAACATATATTTGCAAGTATAAGAGGAGCTTACAAGTCACTTTCTGTTCTAATGCAAAGAGATGAGGTGAGGGAGAGCAGGAAGAAAAGGTGACTGTGTCTCACTTGTTGTGTTAGTTTGAAATGTGGAAGCTGAACTTACAGGAGGGATAGAGAGAGAGAAAGAAAGAAAGACAGAAGCATAAAGGAGCGTCTGTTGCTCCTCCTGATAGACCCAGTCAGGCTATTCATTACTCCCGGAACGCCAGCCAGTGTCAGTTATATTACTGCAAAGCCATCCCTGACTGACGGCCACGAGTGGGGGGAGAAAAATGGCAGCAAAATACTGCTCGATGCCCTGGGAGAAAACAAGGGAGTGGCTGTGATGGATGGGTGTATTTGACCCAGGCAGGGTAGAAGGTAGGGATGGGTCTCTTCCAGATGAGACAGCGAGTCGGCAGAGCCTCTGCCCCCCTGCTCAGAGCATCTCAGCCTTGTCAGGATGAGAGGCATCTCGCTAAGTTGCTTCCGTCAGTGCTTCTATCACTTGTGTCAAAACAGACGCTCTCCATATTCAACAGATAAAACTGGACCTCACGTGCTGGGAATACTGAAGCACAGCTAGGCCATCCACTGGGTTTATGACAACCCTGATGTCAGCAGGAGGGCAGATACCTCCCAACCTCTCTATAGCAGTCCCAGAAACATCATTGTAGCATCAGACAGCTTTGGGATGATTTTATCCCACATATGGCTTTTCACAGTAAAAACACAGTTAGGCTTTCAGCTATGCGCTGGGTACAGCCACTTCCTGTCTAATATTTGAGAGCATACTCTATATTGACTGTTTCTTCTCAGCTATGTGTTTCTTTATGCAGTCATGCTTTACTGACATGTGCTTTTTTAGGGTAACCATTATTTCCCACATTTTTTTGGCTCTGTCTTCAATAAATACATATGTATTGTATGTATGTAAAATGTATGTCCCACAAGAAACATGTGACTGAAAAAGAGATTTGCAGATCTAAGGATGCATCCTCACTGAAACAGAACAGTGTTACTGCTTCAACACTTGTTGAAATACAAAAAGTGAAATAAAGGAGTGCAGAAAGACTTATCAAAGACATTTGGAAAATAATTCAAATAAATATAACAGAAAAGTATTTTTCTTTTTAAATGCAGTTTCTTTGTCTTCATTTCTTAAGTTGTTTCTTAAGTTTGTTAAGTTAAATCTTAAACTTTCTAACATGTAACACCTTGTCCCATTCAAACAAACTCTTTGCCTCACATGTTGGTATCTCTCCTTCCCATCATATGTCTTTGATGCCTGTATTACATGTGTACAGTATGTTGTACTTTCACAGTGGAATAAAGTGACCTGTTTGCATCTAACAGGTAATAGTGAAAATGAATTCAGTCTGGTTGTGCATAACTCAGAGTCGGTAAAAGACTGTTTTCTTTATTGAATATTGTGTATAAATTGAGTTGATAAAAAGATGAAACTTAAATTCCAATGGAATTTATGGAAAACTTTCCAATGAAAAAATAAATAAATGATTCTGATAACAGTCTGAACAAATTAAATCAAAACACAATAAATAAAATGTAACTTCAAGGTATTTTTAATCTAAATTATATCCATCAAACATTCAAACAAAGACTTATTCACATGAAGGTAAATTTTAGATTCTGACATGCTTTTTTTATTTGTTTAGAGTTTAAGAGAGTCGAAGTATCATCAGTATCAGTATCACTTACCCTTTAATAACAAAGACAATTCGTAGGTATTATTAATTTTATTCTAGTAAAACAGACAGTTGACAATAATGTATCGATTGTTGCCTTTATTTTAAAAACGGGTTTTTCTCCAGTTCATTGATGCTGCTTAAATTTGTGACGTCAACTACACTGACGTCGCCTGGTTGACGCATGCGGAAGCATTTGCTTTAGCCTGCTAACTCAAAATCAAAACAGAGAGGATGTTTTCCGTATTTACTTTGTGAGGAATCGTAAATAATCTTAGAAATCGATTCGACTGTATCCGGTCAGCTTCGCGGTAATTCTCGTGCGCTTGGCAGACGACGGAGAAGCAGCTAAACGTCCGACAGGCTGAGATGGAGGTAAATGATCACTGTGGAGGGGTTAGCTTTAGCTAGTCTCTCGCAGTAATGATGTGTGCCATCGCCCGGTTAGCTGATGTGCAAGTGTCGGTCTTTTTTTAAATGGCTGGTTTTGTCATGGATAGGTGGTAACAGTAAAACCCACCTGCAGAAGTTTTACCGTAGCAAAGTTTTTTATGCGCTTAATATTAAGACGTGACCCGGTATAGGGTGACAGTACTTTGACTAACTTTGTTTCCGGAATTTTATAACAAGTTCTTTTGTTTGATTTATTTTTGCCGAATTGAAAAAAGGCCCGCAATTAATCAGAAAATGTTGTAAATATACTCCACCAGAAGTAGACTTTGGGTAACAAGGAAAGCAAAGTAAAATTCGAAGGAAATACTATGTGACCTTTGTGGAGTACACTTGGTGTTTATCATTTAAAAGCAACTTTGAGGGTTAACATTTCTAGCTTTTAAATTCTACATTTTTAGTATGTGTGCTTCTCTTTCTCTCTGTATCTGTATCATTCTTTTTTGTGTGCTTCTCTTATTAAAAAAGGACCCTGGTGGTACAGGAGCTGAGTCTGCGACTCCATCCACAGCAGGCACACCCAAGTCAAAGGTACTGCACTACAGCAAGTGTCAAAACTATCTACAGACTTGTGACAATTAAGAGGATCAGGTGCATCTGTTACACTGTAGGAATGCATGAGCTTAAATTATGAATTGAAAATTTCAGTATTATGATAAATGTTTAGTGTGAAGATGCTTTAGACACAATGAGCTCATCTGTAGCTGGATTTGACATGAATGGTTTATTACTTCTTTCTTTTTCTTCTTTAGTTGTTTGATTTTGTATTTAAATTTGTAGTTAAAGATGTTGTGGATATAATTTTGATTACATGCTGATTGTTGTACTGGGGAAGGTGTTACACTATAGGCTTTAGCTTCAGCAGTCATCCTGGTAGGGTTTCTTTGTTATGTAAATGAAGCAAATAAAGATAAACAAAATTAAATAAATAGTTTGATGACAATGAAAGTGGTGGCAATCATATGCTATGTTATAGGAGATGTTTGGACCGAGCTCTCCCCCCACCTTCAATAAAAATCTAATAAGGAAATATCTTCTGCTCCTTCAAGCCTTCAGTAAAGTTTTACAGATGTGGAAAGTCATTAATGCCCTGCATATTATACAGGAAAATGTCTGTTAACTGTCTAAAATCTTAATCAAAGTTTGCATAAACATGATTTTTCTGTTTTGTTATATATGTTTTTGTATAGATTTATCAAACTTTGTGTCATATTTTCAGCTGGACACACTGTCTAAAGATGATCTCATCAAGTATGCAAAAAAGCAGGTAGCTGCCATGCAAAAGATGAAGAGCAGATGTACAGGTACTATTAGTTTCATCCTCTGTTTGTTTTGTGCCACTAGTATGCAAGTTTATGACATGCCATTGTTTATTTGCTTCTCAGATTTGGAAAAAGAAGTTGAAGCCCTCAAACAGCAATCCAAAAGCAACAACAGCAGTTCAGATGACTCCTCTTTGATACAGGTCTGTGTGTCTGATAAAGGTCTTTCCGTTAACATGCAGTTTTTAATCTTCATGCCGCATCACGTGACTTGTGTGTTTGTGTGTAACAGATGCTGACTGAGAAGATGGATGCACTGCTGCTGGAAAAGGCAGAAAGTCAACAAAGTCTTGCAATGTCTCGTAAAGAAGTAGAGAAGATTAAACAGCAAGCCAAGGTTAAAAAACAACAACACAACACACAATACTGTATGATGCAGAAACCCTATTACACATCCAGGCTAGTGTTCAGAGAAACCTCAGAGGGTTCTATTGAACACACTTTGACATTTACAGTATATAGTTTAATGTAAATATGTTGTTACTATAATGAAATTGTTCTAACACACAAATGCTTTTTGGTGCAGGATGATCTGGCAGAACTGCAGGGTAAGTTTGACCAGGCAATAGAAGAGCACCAAAAGAAGATCAAAGCTCTAGAGAACAGCATTGAGGAATGCACCAGCAACCACCACAAAGAGGTGTCACATTTCCAGAAATTACTGAAAGAGCGAGAGGTGAGTGACAGAGAGCGGGAGAGTGAAAGGGAGAAGGAGCACCAAGCAGATCTTGCTGCAAAAGAGAGTGCAGACGAAGTCCAATGTTGCTTAGAAGCTCAGCTGGAAGCACTTAAAGCTGAACTGAAAACTGTGCAAGAGCGAAATTCTTTGGAGATCATTGAGCTGCAGGAGAATCACCAAAAGGAGTTGACACTGGCACAACAAGAGGTGGAGAACTTAAAGGAGGAGCTGGCTCAGAAGGGTCTGCAGCATGAGGAGGACATGAGAGCTCTTGAAGAGGACTATGAGATTGAGAGGGAGCGTCTCTTATTGCTCCAAGAGGAGCTAACTGAGCAGCTTGCTCTCAAAGGTACAAAACCAGGTTTTTAAAAGAGATTAGAATATGAGCAAGATGTGTCATAGTGAAGTAGTTTTGGGTATTTACGTAATATTGTTTTTCACTCCTTTTTTTTTCTTCAATTCAAATTCAAAGCAAAATATTACTCTTATATTTCCAGACAGCTACCTCCAGGATGTGCAAGAAGAAGATGAAGAAGCTATCCGTGGTTTAGGGATTGCCAAAATGCTGGAGCTGTCCGGCTGCAGTCAGGGGGATTCTAGCCATGGTGATAGAGAGGAGACGGAGACCGCAAGGCTAAAAGTGACACTGGATGATCTTCAAGCCCAGAACACCATGTTACAGGACGAGCTCACCCTTCTCAGCAATGTGAAGGGGGAACTTGAGGCAGAGCTGGAGAAGGTTAAAGAAGAGTTCCAGATGGAAAAAGAAGAACTGGAGTTCAAAATCAATGAGCTGCAGATGATCAAGGACAGTGCTCCCGCTGAAGATATAATTACCCAGGATCCTCATCAGCAAGAGGTCCACAGAGAAGTTGAAGAGTCTGTAGCCAGTTCAGCCCAAGAGCAAAACTCTCAGGTTCCAGAGGAGCAGCAGGAGCTGAAGACACAATGTGAGATGTTGACCAGAGAGCGAGACTCGGCCTTAGCTGAGTGCCAGAACATGAGGGACATACTTCAAAGTTTTGAGACAGAATTGGGTGAGAAGACAAATGACTTTATTGTACAGTACCAAGCCATGAAGGAACAGGCAGCTAATAATCTACAAGACCTCAATGAGAAGGTGGAACAGCTCAGCAAGGAGAGGGATGAAGTGCTGGCAAAGGTGAGAGAAGTTACAGATGAGAAAAACACTTTGATGGAGTCTGTGCAAGACCTGAAACTGAAACTCGAGAGCTCCCGATCAGAGGAGCCAGCGTCTTCAGCATGTGAGTTGAAACAGTCTTTGGAGGACATGACTAGGCAGAGTGATGAGCTCATGTCTCAGCTACAGTTGAAGGAGAACATGACTCAAGATCTGAAGGAAAGGGTCAAAACACTGACTGAAGAGCGAGACAAAGTACAACACCAGCTAAAGCTCAGAGAAGAGGAAATGCAAAAGCTAGACGATGAGAGAACGAAAGAAACTGAGAGGCTGAGAAGCTTAAAAGCAGAAATGGAGGATGAAGTGCAGCATTTAAAGGAGGAGAGAGGAAAGTTAGAAGGAAGCCTAAAAGAAGAGGTTGCAAGACGTGAACAGATGGTTTCCGCTTTAGAGTTGACGATAAAAGAGCTTTCCACTGAAAAGACTGATCTCCAGCAGAAAATGGAAGAGGCTCTCTCAGGACTTTCCAAGGCCAAGGAAGAGGGGGCACTTTTAGGCTCAAAACTAGCATCCTTGGAGGCTCAGCTGAAGCAGGAGACATCTGAAAAGCAGCAACTAGAAGCGAAGTTGAGTTTACTGACAAAGGAGGCAGAACAGGCCTGTGCATCCATCAGAGCACTGGAGCAAAACCAGTCTGAAGTACTTAAACAGTCCACTGAAGAAGTCAAAGACCTTCGAGCACGTGTTGATGAGCTAGAGAAGGAGAGGACCCTGTTGAGGAGCAGCCTTGAAGAAGCTCAAGGGGAAAGTAGATTGGAAGAGGTGCAAACAGAGCTCAAGGCCCACATCAAAGACCTGGAACAAGAAAGAAACATGTTAAGAGCCAACTTAGAGGAGGTAGTGAAAGATACTGAGGGACTTCAGAAAGACCTGCAGGATATGAAGTCAGTTAATGAGAAAATTAGTGAGGAGAACCAGAAACTACAAGCTAAAATTTCTTTGATGACCAGAGAGGAAGAAGAGAGGGAGGAGATGGCGAAACAGCTCGAGAACATAGAAGAAGAGAGCAGAGAGCTCAGAGAGCAGCTGAGAGAGAAGGACTCGCTCATATCGCAGCTGAGGAGTGAAGTGGCCTCTCTCCAGGTGAGTGGGGCACCCGAGAGGAAATTCTTCTCCACCCTAACAGTAATAAAAGCTCTGAGGGGGGAAAAACAATTATGTTCAAATGATAATTTTTTTTCTTTTGTTTCTGCTATTTCTAACTTTCCCTTTTTCCTCAGTCCCTCTCTCAGGAATCTCCTGCTTCCTCTGAGGAAAGTGAGACAGCAGAGAAAATAGGTGTGGAGAGGATTTCTATCTGTAAATTATAAAAATAAGTTAAACTACAAGTTATCAGGCTGAAAAAAAACCCAAAGTAATTTCCCTGTTTTTGGGGGGTTTTTTTTGGTAAATCAAAGACTTTAATTTCAGACGTTTTTTAAACTTAACTCCCTGCAGCTCTGTTGGAGAAAGAAAACAAAGAAAAGGATGAGAAGATGAACAAAATCAAGGCCGTTGCTGTCAAAGCAAAGAAGGAGTTGGACTCCAGTAAGAAAGAGGTACTGTGAAGGATGGTGTTGCTCAACTATAAATGTTATTTACCAATATGGACAGTACAGACAATAGTGTGCAGACATTGTGATAGCAGACTTTCACTCCATGCGCATTAGGTAAATACCACAACGTGGCATTGTTTCACAGATAGAGCTAAACATAAATCATCAGAGAAAGAATGAATATTTGTTTTTTTTCTTAAGGTTGTATCTCTGAAGGAGGAAGTAGAATCACTGAAAGCAGAGAGGGAGAAAGTGAACAGCTCTATGAAAGATATCATCCATTCTGCTGAAGGCTACAAGGTAAGACTCTTGGGCTGAAGAAGACTTGTAGTGTACTCGAGCAAATAGTTTGCATGAAGTATGTCAACTATTTTGTCTTCTATACGGACAAAAATCCTGGGCTGCACACACGTTAACACCTACCTGGTTCTCAGCCATGGCAACCCATGCCATGAAGTTCCCAGCGCACAGTTTTTGTGCTTGTTAATGGCAGTTACTGTGTTAGCAGCTCAGCAGCTTACACACTGTGTCTCTGCACTCAGCAAACCTGCTCTGTAAGTTTATGTGGTCTGACACTTGATGACTGAGTTACTCTGGTTCCTGAGCACTTCTGCTCTAAGTTGGCAGTATTGCAAAGTGGATCGTGGAATATCTCAAGAACTGATGTGTTCCAACGTGACATCCTATTACAGCACCACACTAAAAACTCAGTGAGCTTTTTAGAATAAATGTGACACATGCCTTAACACAAGCACCACAGTGCAGTATGTTTACACTGCGCCACCTCTTTTTCTCCGTGGCTGATCGAAAATAACAGGAACATTAGATATGTATCTGGTTGTATCAGATTAAATAAAATAAAAACACAATATAAATGAAACCAAAATAAACCTGACAGATTTTGATTGTGCATTTGATTAGTTTCATGCATTACTAATACAAAAATCCTTCTAATTGGCAAGTGGAAGCGTGCGCTCTTTCAATCAGACTTGGTGCGAGACATTGCTCCCAGTTGTCTCCATAAATAGCCCCCAGATTGCACTGTGCTTGATGACTGTCTCCATTAAAGAATAAAACCACTCTGTTGTATCTAATGAGAGTTTTGTCCCACGTTCAAATGTAAATGCAGCTGATATCTGAGATGCATAGTGTTTACCTTCAGTGAGCTGTTCAGCTGGCTTGCAGTAATGAATATTGAAGACTTGTTTGTGTGTGTGTGTGTGTGTGTGTGTGTGTGTGTGTGTGTCTGTGTGTTCAGAACCTGCAGATAGATTACGACAAGCAGACAGAGCAACTAGATAAGGAGAGAGAGAAGGTGGAGGCGGCAGAGAGACAGATTGCTGAGCTGACCAAACGACTCAGCAGTGCTGTCACGCAGGTAACACAGATACACACTCGGTCCCACGTGCACACGCGCGCACACACACTAACAACCATGCAAACACACCCTCCAGTAAATCAAAGCAGTGGGTTTTTGTCCAGCAATACATCTCTTCAATACTTACCAAATAACTCAGATTCCATATGATTTAGAGGGAGTCATTTTAGTCGGCAACACTTTACCCAGCTATATTTGACAGCCTGGTGCCCACAAATAGCCCATTAGATGTGACTGGGTGAGCTAGGGAGAAATTGTTTTTACGTAAACTCTTTTCCCAAAGCTCATAACTGTTTCTCTCCAATGAGAGAAACAGAGGCAGGTAAATGGAGCGGGCTGGAGCCTCCATCTGCTGCGTGCAGTACGGAAGCACCTTTTTCTGAGACACGGGCTTAGTCTTGTGTGCGGCTCTCAGGGGGGGAGCGCGACGACTGGAGCCAGTCGGGGATCTCAGAGAACGTCTGGACATCTCTGTTTGCCAATCATAGTTTCACTGTTTGGCTGACAGATGATGGGCGAGAACTGCTGCAGAGAAAGCCCGTAGAGCCCACTACTGTCAGATTTGCACGAGTGATTTTTATTTATTTATTTATTTAGGTGTCACGTGTGTTCATGCAGGTTTGGTGTATTTGCCTACCAGGGTATTCTTAAGTGAAAATGTTGACTACAACAAAACGTTCCTCTCAGTATGGCGTCCTTTTTGTTTCGTGTGATTCTTAACTGGCACCAGAAACAGTGGAACCAGCCTGAAGTTAACACTGTAGAGTCATTAAAACTGACTGGCTATAAGCAGTAAATTGCACCTGGATACAAAGCTGAATATGATGCTTGATTTCCTCAAGATTACCACTGTTGGTAAATCCATTGTTTCTGTTGCTGAGATGAGTGTGAGATGCACACTCACAGCGACAGCAAATGAGTGTTTATTTGTTTGCAGATTGAGACATTGAACAGTGAGAAGGAGGACCTACTGGCCGGCATGGAAACCATGAGGCACACAGTGAAGCAGCTAGAGGTCAAGAATCAGGAGGTGCAAAGACAGTCAGCAAGTTTGGAAAGAGACCTGCTGGCTGAGAGAGCAATAAAAGAGCAAAAGATCAAGGTAGAAGTGAAGAGAGATGGAGGTTTTCTCCCTCCGTCACAGAAGCCTCTGCTCCATGTTTTATATTTTAACTAGTTCTAAAAAGAGCCACACACAATGAATTTAATTCTATAACATGTAAGCTTTAATACATTTAAGTGTAGCGCCCCTTGAGTATGTTTCCTTGCCTCTTCAGGACCTGTCATCTGCCATGAAGGAGGTAGAGGAGCTGACAGCTCAGCTCCGCAAGCAGCAGCAGCAGTCTCAGCAGACTGCCCAGGAGCTGGAGCAGCTACGCAAAGTATACACACACACACACACACACACAAAAATAACACACAAATGCTTCTCAGACACTAGTGCGTCTCAGAGGGCCTATCCAGTCAAGCGACTGAAGTGGTGATGGCCGGCCTGCAGCTACAGTAGCACCTCACAGAGAGAAGGAGAGCAATTCTAGCCCACAGCACAGGGACTGCAGTTACTTTTCCATTAGTGGAGACCTACATAGTACAGATGTGTACATGAGAGCTGCCACAGGGTCTGACTATGTCGCGGGTCCACATTGTTAGTACGGCCTGATTTTTTTGATAGACAAAAGAAAATGAAATGCTTCTAAAGATACATTTTTATCTGAATTTGGCAGTTTCAGTCCTCTAAAGAAGCATGATTGATTTTAACTGTAAATGTTGCTGGAAATAAAATTGCAGCACAAATAAATAAATCTTAATCTTGGAAACATGAAGGTCTAACATGCAATAAGGTAACTCAAGATTGCATTGTGGGATTGTGTGCCTGCACATTTATAATTATTTAATTTTTGAAGAATTTAGTACTTTTGAGAGTCAGATCCTTATTTTGCTTTAAGACAACCGTGTGTCTACACACAGTGCTGCATGCACTTTCTTCAGCTGTCCATTCAAGAGTACTACAGCACATTATAGTCAGCATACCATAATGAAATGTAGAGAGGAGGATGTCAGGAGTTCTAGATAAATGAACCCGCTGTTAGAAAGATGAGCTTGTACGTTTACTCTTTTTTTAAATATGTTGATTCTGCCTCCAGGAAGCGCAGCAGAGCTCTCTGCTGGACATGGAGATGGCTGACTATGAACGTCTGGTAAAAGAGCTCAACACCAAACTGTCAGAGAAAGATGAATGTGTTGAGGAGCTTAAGGCCCAAATAAACAGCCTCAACCAGAAGGAGGAAGTTCTCAAACAGGAAACTGGTATGATAACAGGTTCAGGTCTACACTCATTAACTGACACTATACAAATACAAATATCTTTGATGTTTGTTATAGAAAAATCTTTAGCAAGACTACACAGTTTTATTGGTGTATTTTACATTATTGAAAAAACACTTGCAGTTATACAGTGTGTCAGGCTGCACAATGACAGCAAAATACTGGAAAAAATATCCTCAAATGAGAAACCTACAGTTTAATTGATGCTGTGTGTGTGTGTGTACACGTGCCTGTTATTGTGTCATCAGAGTCTTTGAAGTCCCAGCTGGATCAGGGGGAGGAGAAAAATTCTAAGATAAAACAGCTGCTGGTGAAGACCAAGAAGGACTTGGCTGATGCAAAGAAACAGGTGTGTGTGTGTGTGTGTGTGTGTGTGTGTGTGTGTGTGTGTGTGTGTGGGGACACATTAGAGATGTGTCCTCAAGGATTTGTCGTCACGGTGTGTAATGTTGCTGGATGATGAATGTAAATAGTGATGAATGTAAATAGTGATGAATGTAGATAGAGTTGTGCAACCATGTGCAGA
>VOQJ01012719.1:0-20741 GCA_015052665.1 Apistogramma diplotaenia
CTGTGTTGTAGTCACAAAAAGCACAGGAGGTTATGGAAACAATTTCCAAGCAAACTAAGTGTGTGTACTCTGTGTGTGTGTGTGTGTGTGTGTGTGTGTGTGTGATTTGACAGTGAAACATGACATTTGTGGTACTAAAAACAAGCAAAACATAATCCTCTACAGAATAGACTACAGGCCTGGAGATTTTTTTGTTTGAGGTTAAGGTGTTAAAACACACACATGTTTATTCTGATAAACAGTGAAAAAGTAAAGCAGTGTTGTAGAGTGCGTACACTGGGCTTCCACCACGGTTAACAGACCTGGAATTCAGTAGTGAAAAGGTTACAAATGAGTCACATAAAAAAGCTGACTGACTAACACACAGGCATGTAAACACACACTTGTGAATGCATGTGCAGTCACTCATCCACGCACATCCACCCAGCTCCACTGAGGGAGGGTGCCGCTAGCAACCGAGGAGACAAGAGAAAGAGGCTTGAGCTATGAGAAAGAAAGGAAGTTTTAAAACACATGTTTCTAATTTCAGGCGGGCAGGTTTGGCTGAGAATTGATCCGTTTCAGAGATTTCTGCTGAAACATCACTGCGATGTCTGTGGATTCCACATGATTTTGTGGTTCTCACAGCACAAAAATAAAGACACTGAATGACAGCAGCAATATTTCTCTCCAGAAGCTGTACCCGTAACTAAATGCAATAATGTGCAAAATGTATCAGCAGCTTTCATGGCCCTTGTTTATGATAAGAGCTCAAATCACATGTAATGAATTCAAAAAACAGATGCATTAGGACGCTTAAACATGACATACGTGGAAAAATATATTTCCAATCCTTCAAGACTCTAGGACAGTAGATAAAGTGCTAACCACAGGAAGATGTGGTGACAGGGTGTTTATAACAAAGGGCAGCCTGGAGCAAGTCCAGTCTGGTACTGAGGTGTGAAAAGGCTGCCTCACCTTCTCAATAGCCTCTCTCCTGACACAACTGAATTACAATGCCATGCAATTCAGAGAGATCTGCGCTGTCAGAGAAATGCCCTTCACAACACAAGCGATTTGAATGCCTCTCACATGCTGTTGGACCAAAATAAAGAGAGTGCCCTCACCCCACTCATCCACAATCTCGCCTCAGGTAAATATAGCCAGCCTAGTGGTCTCCATGAGCTCTCAGTGAATAGAAACAGAGGGGTACCCAAGGCAGAGCTGTAACGAGGGCATGGCACGGTGGCATAGCCTTTTGCAGCTAGACCATCTGCTGCGCGCGCACACACACACACACACACACACACACACACACAATCCCAAACCCAATTTTAAAAAGGGCAATCCAACTCCAGGCAATCAGTTGGGAAAGACCCGTCATTACACTCTAATTGGGGACTTCCTAGTTGCATGAGAAGCAACAAGGAGGTTTCACGTCACCATGTGTTTTAAATGAGAGGGAAAGGAATCTATCTCACCAGACTTGAGAAAAGGTCATTCCTCAGTCAGTGTCTCTCAATGTAAAACATTAGCGAATCAGCTGTTTGTTTTTTTTCAAACCTAGATTGTCAATGTCAACACAAACCTTGCCATTTTCATCACCACCTTTGCTGTTACTAGTGTGCATATGTTGGCATCTCCGTTTTGATCACCAGAATATTATGGAACCATTGCCAAGAATGGATATAGACAAATCCCAGCCAATTGGCCAACTGGACATAGCTTGTGCACATACAACCAAACAAACAGGCCAGATAAAATGAAAGTTACTTCTAAGTACCAAAAGGGGTGTGGCCACTTGAGGCTAACTCCAAAAGGGTGGAAATCCCCATAAACTGCACAGCAGGACATCTCCTTTGGGTCTGTGGGTTTTTAATGTTGCAATTATCTGACAAACAACAAGGACTGCTGGTACAGCCTGTCCTAGAAGTACTTAACACTAATAAGCATCCAGTCTCTGTGTGAGGCACCCATAGACTTTGGACACGTCTTAATAATCAAGCAAGCTAGTGTTGGTGGACAGCTTGGTACTCCACATGCTTTTCTAAAAGATGGCCGTGACCAAAACAGAAAACAGAATCATAAACCAGTGGGTGACTGTCTTTTATTAGAGGACTAAAGGTTCACTCCGGTTAACAAATAACCACAGTGTAGTTTAGATTACACATTTATTGCACAATTTTTTTTAAAAGATTTAAATGTCTTTTCTGTCTGTATTTTAACCCTTATGGCCGGCTGGTATGCCCACATTTGTGTCTCTATTTTTAAACGTCAGTAGAACTGCAACCAATTTAATTGAGCAATAATTATTTTTAGGGCTGCAACAATGAACTAATAATTACATTATATTAAAAAAAATCCTTGATACAAATTTCTTTCTTTAATGCTTCATTTAAACACTGCAGTTCAGGTGTCACCGTGCAAGTGGAGTGTGTGTTCACTGGGCTGAGAATTTCAGCTGTTAGCTACCTCACTATTACCACAATTTGCTAGCAGGCACCGCCATTACAACTAGTGATCGTTCAGTGACGACGGGAAACTTCCCCGTCACCCATTCAGTACCGAGAGGCTATGTAGCGGCGCTACAGAACATCAAGCATTTTTCTAGCGTTTCACACAGCGGAAAATCGGCAGTAGATCTAAGGAAGTTAAAATATGCAGATGAACTGTTTTTGTATTTCTTATCTGATTACTCAACTAACTGATGGAATAATCAATAGAATACTCTATTAATAAAATGATCGATAGCTGAAGCCCTAATTATTTTTGTATACAAAATTGGAGGAGTTACATTTACATATGATGCATTCAGTGTGTACCAGAGCGCTGCTTCCTTCCACTAATAGGTTTGCAGAAATCAGTAAAACGGCACAAAACAAAAACATTATAATCCAGGTTTTTTATTGATCCAATCAGCTACTCACAGCACTTCCTACTTTCACGTGATATTAATGTGAGCAACTACCTGTAACAGGATGTGGCGTTATTTTGCTGAGAATTGTTTGTTTTTCCTCCAATCCCTTTCTTCACTTTTGCTATTAAAAAGTTATTGTTGACCTTGTGTTTCTCTATGGTTACACTATTGGAAATAGTTCATTTTTTGGTGCAAATGCTTTCTTTATGTAAACTGTGCACAATAGGTATTTTACTTTGGTTTTTCCTACAGTTTATAAAAAGAAGTTTCTCAAAAATAAGTTATGAAAACACTCAATACATTTCTGTGGTTTGAAAGGCTTCTGTGCAACTTCTTACTCACAATTTAAAGGGATATAGCTATGACATTTCTGTATCTAAAAAAATGTGTAAAAAAAGATCAAATTTTTTCATGGTTTATTGCACATTTTAGTAAATTCTTTAGTTACTACTGAGTTATTAAATATCATTAAAAAGTGGTTGTATTGATATATAGCAAGCTGAAGTTCTCAAAAAGGAAAAAGACAGTACAGCATGTAAAAATGTAAAGCCAATAGAGGCCTGTTATGTGCTGCATTGTCCTTTAGTAGTGAAATAATACCAGACCAGGTGATATGTAATAGACACTGATCAACTGGTCATCAGTTATTTTTTCCACTAGATTTTCTCATGACCCATCATAATTCACAGGTCTTTATGTGTGAAGTACAGAAAGAAGAAATAAATCTCATCAATGGTTGGCTATATTGCACAAACTAATGAGAATTAAAACCCACTAAGAATGACAAATATGGCCTTGACCACAATTGGAGTGACCCATGGGAGTGATCACTGCGTACGTTTGATTAAATTCTGGGCAATATCTTAGGAGGAGCAGCAATTCATGTTCATTTTGAACATACAGAGATGATAGATACCTCACCATAGCATGACCTCATCGGTAATTTGGTCAGATGAGAAAAAAAAAGTGAACCATTTCCTGTTTAGGCAATCCTTCCTGGAGCTAAACATCTCATGAAAAACCTTCCTCCTTGCTAATGGGTGTAAACCTCATACAGTCAATGACGACCTTGCTATTTAATTCCGAAATCTACTATATTTTATTTAAAGCTGAGGCTTCAAAGTTCAGTTTACAGCACTAATTTGACATTTATAAAAAATAATAAAAATAAAAAGCTCAAAAACAGACAAGAAATTAGGTAACCCAATATACCGATTAGGCCACTCAAGCTCCATAGTTGGAAATATGCATGAGAACAAAGCAACACCGAATTATTTCAGGCTTTCAGAAAACTGAGACTGCTTGTGAAACTTCTTGATCATTGTCTGGGCCGCAGTGACACCTTCATTCTTAATCGCTTGCGAAGCAGCTGCACGGATACAGATCCATACCAGCCAAGAACCGGAGAAGAGATGCCGCCCGCCTGCTCTCAAAAATCAACAACCACGCTGGAGGTAGACTAAAAATAGACACAGCCAACTCTAAAGGAGCGCTGACTGCACTTAAGGGTATTATCAAAACCCAAGTGTCACATTTCTGTGAAACAGCATGCAACAAGTGCATGGGAACAAATTATCCATTCATCCATGTCATCCGCTCCTGCTTTCCTTGCACAACTGAACAGGCTCATGTGTGCAATTTAGAATCTTTCTGGTTATAAAGTGAAAGAGGGACAGCATGTGTGATTCAGATCAGCAAGTCTGTCTGATTTTTAGTTCCAGGAAAGTCACCACCCTGTACGAGCAAGGCAAGGCAAGATTCTGAGTGAAATACTACTCAGAAAACTTTAGAAATTAGATGTGTTAGACTCATTTTAATCTGGCTCTCTTTCATTTATGTCCATGATACTACTGGCTCACACCCTTTTGGCCACGAGAAATACAGGCTATGTCATATTAAACTCAATGTCGCATGCCACTCACTATTTCTGGATTTGTTTACTATTCATTCTCATATCAGTTTCTCCAGGAACATTAGAACAAGTCTATAAATGTTACATAATGTTTATGTAATTCTATAATTAATTTTTCACCAAACATTTCAGAGGCAGAGTATGCATCAGCTAAACTTTTCCAAACTCTTTACCTTGGAATTATTCACAGTTGATTCATTGCCAAGGCTCACATCCTGATTTCCAAGTCCTCCCGGGGTAAAATAGATCTTGAAATGTGGCTGCCTTCTGGGGCTTTCCCCACTGAAGTTTAAAGTACAACCATCAGGTCTGTTTCTTGCTTCTGTCTCCACATCTGTTTCATTCTCTTCGATAGTCTGACCGTCTGTACCAGTTTTCTGATTATTATTTTCCAGCAAAAGCCTCTGGTGAGACGAGCTTCTATGTAATCGAATTCTAGGGTAACGCACCCTATGGCAACCCCTTGAGCTGTTATGTCCAGCATCTGTGCATTGTTCCTGTGATGCATCACCCTGTTGTCTGCCCTGCTTCTGATTTTGCTGGAGCTGAAACACTAGTCTCTGTGTTGTTCCATTGACACCAAAGGACTGGTCCAGGCTTTGCTGCTGGACAGACCAGCCAGTACCACCATATGGAAGGATTCTGAAATGTTGAACATCAGGACCATCAGGAGAATTCCTCTGAATGCAGATAGCTCCAACGCTAATACCAGGTTGGCGTCTGCTATACATACAATGACCGCTGGAACCAATACTGAAGACCTTGCGTTTGGGGAGGTTTGACTCTGCCAGAGAAGGTTGCACATTTACAGAATCTGGGCTGTAGTATGGAGGAGGGGACTGCTGCGGAAATTCTGGTTGAATCTGTGGTTCGGTGTAGGCAGGCGCAGGTCCTGGAGGACTATAACAAGGTGGCGGGACATCGTCAGCATGACCACTGGAATCTCCATTACTGGTTCCATTGGAGCGTTGAAGGGAGATGTGCATGGATGAGCTCTTAGTGGGACGGGGCTCAGTGTAGGCAGCAAGCTGGGGTATAAACATGGAGGAGCTGCGTTTAAGCGAAGGCTCAGAGTGCAAACCAAAAGTCGCCGATGGCACGTACTGCGCAGCTGACTCCTGGGAAGGCCTCAATACTGGACGTGGCTGGGTGAGGTGCGCCGTGGCCACATCATTGTCTCGCTGCTGCTGCTCCACAAAGTCTCCTTCCAGTATCTCCGGGGCTGTGTTACTTCGTCCTGAGCCAAAGTACAAACGCAGACGTTGTGCCATTTTCACCTCACGTCCAAATCTCCCGTTGCCTCTCACTTTCTCACTGAGTGGCTGTTGATTCTCTCCTCTGGCTCCTGCCTCAGTATCCTACTGTTGCCCACTTCTCCTCTGGCTAGACAACTGATCCTCTTTCCTTCCATTCCCCCTCCCCACTTCCCTCTCCCAACCTCTTGGAGTCTCTTCTACAACTTTCCTTCCCACACTAAACTGAACTGAGAAAAGAAGTACTCACACCACAGAAGCAAAACAGCCACTGCAAAACAGCTGACAACTTTACACAACACACTCAAAGGAGAGGGAGTGTAAGGGCTGAGAGGAGGGGTGGGGATGGGGGCAAAAAATAGGAGGAGGATCCCTGTATACCAGTCTCTTAGCATTACCAAGCACTAGCGACAGACAGCAGAAATAGCCTAAGCCGAGTGACAGCCAGCATTCCCGACATGATTGGATAAGAGTGGCCGGCACTCCTGGTTTCCGAGGTGACGGTCGGTTGACTGGTAGTCATGTGACTACAAATGGCCCGGCTATCTCCTGTTACGACCCCACACTGCCCTTAACAACCAAATTAACATTCCCACTGACCCCACCTACATCCTGCGTGCTTATTCCCATCCATCCTTCCATCCATTAACGTGAACGTTTTCTAACCCTGCCCATTCCCCCGCCTCCACATCTCATTAATGTCCTTTTTCTAGCTTCATGAGTTTGTAAACCATTTACTTCATAATTTAGACATTAGCTACAATTTGATTTCATTTTCTAAAACTGATGTCTCATGAAGTGTAGCTCAGTTTCCGCACCCACCACTCACCAAGAGTAGGCCTATTACATTATGATAAAGAAAAAAAAAATCATGAAAAAGTCACCATCGCGTGAGGTCTGCAGGTCCAAAAAACAGTGCCCCAGAGAATAGTGTGTCAAATGCCTGATCCACAGCAGGCTCACCTATAGACACGGTATTTCAGACCTCTTTTAGATCAATCGTGTTGACCAAAGACTCTCTATTTTTAATTCATCTTTGATTGAACTGAACTCAAAAGTGAGCGGCTTTGGGTTCTAAGGCAGGGGTGAAAGCATAGCGTTGTTATCAAAATGGAAAAGCCGGATAAAATTAGAACATCATTATGAAAATGAGTGCAGCACTGTTAGCAATGCGAATCAGCTGTTTATTTGCTCCCACTCAACTCCTTCGACATTGAGTGATTTCAATCATTCAGTGCTGGCTGCAATCAGCCTGTTCTGTGGAAAAAAAACATGCTGTGAACAGACACTGCAGTGGGAGAAAGAAAGACGAGGAAAGACGAGAGCAGAAACAGTAAAACCCGAACACACACTATGACAAGACGAAAAAAAAACCAAAAAACAGGTCTTCTAGTTTCAAAGTGAGGTTACTTGTTAATTGATCACTAAATGTCAATCTGTGCCAATTAGGTCAAAAATTCAATACACAGTCTGGGAAATATATTGTGCCCTGTAACTTCTTGTCGCTTAGAAACAGAAAAAGAAGCATAAGGAAGTTGTTGCTAAAAATGGACCAGGGGGAGAAAAAAAAAGGGGGGGGGGATGCAAAGTGAAGAGCAGACTATCTGACAGATTGCAGCTTTGATAAGGCGAACAGCAGAGTCCTCTCTGGGAAAAGACATTCCTACTTGAAACAGAATTGTCATGTAATGTCTCCCTTAGATCCCAACACTTTTATAGGTCATTTCTTTTGCATCCAAAAGCAGTCCGAGGTACAACTTGTCTGTAATACTGAATGAAATCAGAGACAAATTCTGGTGCCTAAGTCAAGAAGATACAACACGGAAAAAGACGCTTCATATGCAACATTCTGTACATTAATGTAAGAACGCTGCTATGATTTGATTCCCCACAGTGTCAGCATATGAAAAAGTGGGAGTTAGGCTACACTGCCCTGAAGCCAGAGTTAGTGGGGGAGTCATCCGCCTCCATGCACAGAACTCACAAAGCCCCTATCACAGTTTGCCATTTCAGAGTTACACGCTTGAAAAGTGGCAGCCTTGTTTTAACTGCTTGGACTCGTTCGACCTATGGCTCAGGCCACAATGTGTCACCTTATCTTTCTCAAAAAACAAGCCGCAGCAAACAGCTCATGGTGTATTGAACTGGAGAAGAAAAAAAAAAGTGAAAGATGTGGTGGAAAAAAATTGAATCAAAGCTCTGCATTGTGGACAAGAGGGCATCAAGAAGACAAGTGATACTGACTGGAGACAAAGAAGCCAAAAGAAAGAAACTGTAGTACAAAAAGAAATCGTGGCTTGGCAGCCAGTTACACTTAGTGATGACACATTGCCTACAGTGTTAGGCACAGTCAATAAATGTGTGTCTGTGTGAGAAATGTTATGGGGAACGTTCTGTATAAAAGAAACAAAATGCCAATGTGTGGTCCAATGGCAGTGAGCCCAGCTTGCCAAATGACATAACATGCCTGCATCAAACTACGCTATGCTGTAGGTCTATTCAGCCTTTTCTTCAAATTCAACCATCAGTCTCCTACATAGTTCTCTTATATTTGTACTATGCTCTAGCATACATCGCAAAACAAAGCCAACTTTTCGTTTCATATGACAAATAAACCATAAATTAATAAATTCAAAGTCCCAAGAAGTCCCTTCAAAGAAATCCTCACCAGTGGTGGGGGAGCTGCCTTGGCATGCACCTAGAGAAAGACAAAAAGCACCTCCTGAGACATATAAGGAGAGGACTGTGCTTGAGGCTGCCTGCGCTGTGCACTCTTGTGTCATCCTCTTATAAAGAGAGCTCCTGCTGTACTGAAGGAAAATTAGAGCTGACCTTTTCATAAGGGACTTACTACAAATGATTCCCCTTTGCAAGTTAAAAGTGAGTTTATCAGGATATGAAATATATAATAAAATATCCATGTCTTTATATGGTTCACCTAGTAAAAAAAAAATTAGAGAAAGTGTTGTTACAAAAACACACTCCCCGAACAAATCCCAAATGTTTCAACCTCCCACGATGCTCCTCAGCGTTAGCCCTGAATCTGTAAGGCCCAGACAGAACGTGCCTTATCCAGCCAAGATCACCAAAACTATGTCGAGCTGCATCCGCTGTTTGTTTTATACGACATCAAGCCCGATACCCAGTGTTACTGAGAAGACACAAGAAACAAATCACACTGCTAGCGGAGCCTTTTGCTTATTCTACAGAACACTGACTTCGTGGTGTCAGCAACCGCTTCTCTTGCGTGTTTGCTCTGTGAAGACACTTCACCAAGGTGAAGTTTAGAGCCAAAAGTGAATTAGTAAATTGATCACAAGAAGCAATTCTTGCTGGTTTTACTCACTGCAAGTCTTGACACTGTGCAGACATTTAATATAGTTGTCAAGGCAACTGAGGGCCTTACAAGGGGTTTTAATTTCACAAGTCAAGGAAACCAGTGTTCTCGTCTGTGGGGGAAATCTGAGAAATTTGACATAAGAGGAATGCAGGAGCCGACTACAGCCTGAAAGCAGAGCACTGAAACTAGCACAAACTGTTTACACTGTACAGAGCCGAAAGCTGAAATTCTGTCATAATAAACCTGGCAAAGTTCACATGAAGAAAATTGAAGAAAAAACCTCTGCAGCATAATGAAAGCAGAGCTATTTGAGGCAAATTTAGCAGTATCAGTTTTACAGTCATCGCATTATGTTTTATTGGCATAATTGAGACCAAAGCAGCAAATAAAGTACAACTGGAAAGCACATTATCGCCACAGGAAATTAAATGAGACACAATATATTTTGCAAATATTTCCAAGTAGATCACGTTGCATGGAGCAGATTAAACAAGGCATGACGACGTATTAAATCGGAAAAAGTGTGACTCTTACCAATCGGTTTTCATCAAACACCTCAAATAGAAGCCTGTGATTCTGCGGAGACACCTGTAAGTGCAACAAAATGACAGGGTAGATGTTAGAGAAGTTGTCCACTGTGTGGCAGGTGTATGTGCATTAAAAATTTTGTAGGCAACCGTCTGCTCACTTTTACTTTGTAATAATTCATAATTGCTGCAGCTAGAAGGTAGTTGGTCCTCTAATCATCATCATAAAAGCCTGAACTGCACTTATCTTAACATAATACACAAAATCTGTCACCTCACGAACTCCTTCTACACAATCGGGAGTTGAGCAATCAAAATTGTCACAAGGGTAAATCTCATCTTTATCACACATTATGACATATAATCATGTTGCTTAACATCTACCAACCAATGGGCTAAAATGACAGATTTGTAGCAGTTATGCACCTATAACACCCTTTTCAGACTGTAATCAGTGTCACATCATTTTATCATTTTTATCCACAAAACTTTAATTATGCATGATAATATTATGGCATTATTTTGCTGCCACCCAACATAAAAACAGACCAAACAATATTGTATGGGCATGTTCCAGTGAACACTTACCATACATATGTGGCTATGCTTGTAAAGTTCTTAATGGGCTGTTTGATTACAGTGGTGGAAGAAGTTAAACTCAGCTACAACACCACCACTCCAAAGTTGACAAGTGCAACAACATACTGTTGTTGCAAGAAAAGAAAAGAAAAATCCTTCATGAAAGCATTTAGAAATCTGAACTCACTCTGAAGTAGAATTCTTCATTCCATTTGGGGTTCAGGGTCTGAAACACAATGTACAGAAGCCAAATGAATCACTGCATTAAGATGCAATAAACAGCATCATTAATTTACACAGAAAACAGAACAGACGTATGAAAACCATCCCACTCAGAGTGAGAGAGGAGAGGCCAAAATAAAAATTAGGCTACATCTGGAATGCAAATGATCCTTTCTTACACTGTTGGAGGACATCTGTAGCGAACTTGCTCCTGTGATACGAATACGCCTTTAGACTAACAGCCATGAGGATTTTCACCTACTTTCTGGATGGTTCAGCTCAGCAGTTACACTCCTCTTTCATTCTGCCTCACACATTTGATATTTTTATTGGACTGACAGTTCTAATTAAAATTCCTTTGGTGACTCACATGACTTAAACATGCAAATGTCAATGAAACCTGAATTTCACAAGTCGTGCCGAATAATAAACATTAAACATTTTACAGCAGTGATAAAATAGCATCACCACTAAAACTACTGAGATGGCAGAATTACAAATTAACTCACTGCACTTGGACAAATGACATTAATGAAATACACAGCGTGTGATGCAACAAATAATGAAAGCAACCAGAATAGTCCAACCTCAGCTCTTGGTCTATGCTCAGGTCAACATCTAGATACTGAGGGGTTTTTTGGGGTTTTTTGGTCATACTTTCACTCTTTTTTTTCACGTCGTCTTGCCACGAGCCAAACTCAGATTCAACAACAAAGACGCCATCAAAAGGTGTCCCACTTAAAGACGCATGAAGCCCACAGACGAGCTGAGCAGCACTGCTTCTTTTTCTGCTCCACATAGCAGTTCTATTGTCAGCTATTTATATCCCATAAAGAAAACCATGGCCACTGGCAGCATATGTTTGGCTGCATGTGGGCCTGAGCTGCATGACTCCAACACAGGCTTTCACTGGCAGCTTCTTATAGCCAACTTCACTACTCAGAAGTAAGAAATTGAGTCAAGCTATGCTTCAAAGTTTCACCCCTGCATATTATAAAGGATATCTTTAGCAGAGAATAAAATTTGGGGCAGCAGAACGCAACATATTTCAACTTAAATTTAAACCATGTAGCCCAGAAAATTCAACAATCCTGGAAATCAATATGGACATCTATTGAAAAATACAGATGCCTTTGAATTTGACATCTCCCGATCAGAGTTTACAATAGCAAGTAATAGCTCCCCCTGCTGTGAATAGATTTCCTCCCCAAAATAGGCCACGGGGGAAAGAGCTTGACCAATGTCTCCCTCTAGACTCTCTAGAACAGAAAAAGCAAGCACCACCTTTTAGTGCACATCAGCAGTTTCCCTTTCTTAGAATCAAGTATTCGCCTTAATTGGCAGGGATGAAGGTAAGGAGTGTGGGTTGATATTGAGACGATCTGTGACCACACACCTGTGACTTGAAAAGGAACTCAATAAGCAATGCAATAAATGCACATTTAAGTGGCTGGGCAGTGGTGTGGAAGTAGATTACTTTGGAGTGGCCAAAGCGGATACAACACGAGTAGGTTTATTAGAGTTCAGTGGAGTGTGATGGCTCAGGTGGCAGTGTGGGCTTTCCGCTAATACAAGGACTGGTCATTCAATCCCTCCATGTGCCACAGGCAAGATAATAAACTCTGTATTACTCCTTGCAAAACAATCTGCTGCCATTGGTGGTTGATGGTGTCTGAATGAGGAATAAAGAAATGGCCTTGTTCAGATCTGGAATTAACACACATCTTGGATGATCCCAACCAAAAACAATCAGACACCAGTAAGAACAGGTGTGCGATCTCTCACACACACACACACACACACACACACACACAGGTCTGACTGCTCAGACCTAAGGCGGTTCAATTACCGGGGAGGGGGGATAATCACGATTACTCTGGTCACTGCTAAAAATCGTGATTGTTTAACATGATTACTCATTAACTTTGTAAACACATTGCATTTGTTGCAATTTAAGAACAATGAATAGCTTGAAATCGAATGCAATTCTACAATCTCCTGAAAATAAATAGTAAATTAAAATTAAAATACAAATATATAAACTATATAAATAAATTAGAACATAAATGCATTCTAAATTAAACAAATGATAAATAAATACCAGTTATTGTGACTAATACTAAGAAGAAATAAATTCTAAGTTAATTTGACCAAATAAACACATTGTACTGCACTACCACAACCAGGCATAGTTTTCCCTTTAGTTTTTCCACTTCTTTGTACATTCCCGTACATCCATTCTGGTAGCTTCAGCAATTTCCCTCCAGGAATTTGCTGACATTTATAAATCCTATGACTATGACTTATTTTATTATATTCTTTATTACATAAAAAGACAATGATTGTTATTCTGTCACTGATAAATTCAAAAGATGGGTAAAAAAGTAGCCAGAAATGCACGGGAGAAATCACCAGTGTGGAACAAGCTAATCAGAATTGCTGCAGGCTTCATTGCCCTGGCATGTAGTTACATTTCTCGGAGGTCCGTGTCAAGTTACGTCATAGGTTTCATTGGAGGATTCAGAGGGGTTTGCAGTTTCGATGAAGATTTCTCGATTGGGTCGGGACGTGACCACATAGTAAATAACACAATGAACCTCACAAAAGCATAAGTGCTGGCAACGTCGCTGGCCACTTACATAGGTTACATTGTAAGCCCTGAATAGACAGATCGCTGCAGCATAAATCAGGAAAAAGTGTATACTTGCAGAGCTTGATGTAACAAAATACAAATTAAAGAAATACTAATTCTTTATTTGTTGATTACACAGTTTTTGATAGCACCTGGAGCCGAAATTCAAATCAAAATTGAATTTCAATTAATTCCACAGCCCTACACACACCATATTCTGAGGTGCTGTGCGCTGCATAACCCCATACCTTTTTTAGCAGTGGGTACATAAATTTGTCTGGAGCCACACTAAAAGAACGCCTACTCAATTGGCGTTTCTAGCGCCAGTGAAGAAACAATGTCGTCCCGCACCAGATTTGGCTTACAGAACCATTCTGCACAAGGCTGTTGGGCAACTATACAAGTCAATAATAAATCGCTCCACAACAGTGTCATGAAATACCTTCAAACTACTGTCTCTTTCCTGTTAGCTTCCACTATCTATAACAGCTCTCCCTCTAGCAACAAGTGCCCCACTACTGATGTCTGCTGTACAATTAATAGAGAATGACCATCTCTAATTTGAGATAATCCACAGTTAAGCAAGTTTGCAAAACATCTGCAGGCTACATGTTTATCTACACAGTGGACTGTTACTTAGAGCTGTCCACTTATGATTGCTTCAAGACATAAACACACCCCATAAGACAAGCATCAGAGTAGGTATGCTACAAGTCAATGCATCCAAGTTTAATTCAAACCAATTTTATTTAAATAGCACCACATTGCAACAGTCGCCTCAAGGCAATTTATATTGTAAAGTATGATGCACAGCAAAGTCACCTTTTACATCAGGACTTACCTTTTTAATTGTTTTTGTTTGGACTAAGGCAAGCTCTCTGTTCTCATCAGCAACATAGAGGGAAAGCTTGACATAAGGATCGCTGTGAATACAAAACAGAAATTAAAAAAGAAAAAAAGAAGCTAAATTCAAAAGCATATTCAGATTTACAGTTTACAACCTGCTCCCAACAATCTTATAAATAATTACCAAACAACATTTCTAAAATGTATACATACGATACTGCTAAAAGGATGCATACATTTTCATAACAAAATGATTTCCAAGCTGATGAGAATAAACACAAGTGTGTTAATTTTTTAACAGAACAAACAAAATCACATTTGACTTCAAGATAAATGTGTTAATTTACCAAGATGTCCTGTAAATGCATCACATCACATAAATAAATCAGGCAACTGTGGAAAAAGTCACTATAGCCAACCTTTCTTCACTACAACACAAATCTAAAACCTTTGTCAGTCCAGCTTGAAAAAAAATTATTATTTTTTGAAATCAAACAAGCTAAAACAAGTCAGGTCTTTACAGGTTGGTGCACAGCAACTCACTTTCAGTTTATTTGTACCACCTTCCTGTAGCAGAGACCTTCATTTTCAGTTGTTTCAGTGTGAGAAGTAACTTATTGCAGTTTGGATGAAAATTGTAAAGTTTAATCATCTCCTTTTTACGAAAATAATATTTTGCATTGAAGAACAGTCAATCTTACATAGTTCCTAGAAAGAAAATCAGAATTGGCGAAAATCAATATAGACGGGTAATGTTTACAAGAACAACAAAAAAACTGCAAATGGTGCAACTTAGAAACTGCTTGCATTTGAATAACATGAGGAAAAAAATATGACGTCATATTGCATAGATGGCTAAAAATAGAAACAGCTTAGCATGAGCAGTGCAAATAGTAAACAGACCATATGTGACTGTGCTATTTAAAAATCTCCACATGGCTAATTTGAAGGAGCTGACAAGAGTGGAAATCTCCAGTCAGCTCTAGCTTGAGAGAAATATATCTTCTATTCAGGGGAAAGGTCAATTAGTCTGCTGATAGTCACAGCAGGCAACACCAGGTACAGTGTCAGGTTGTTCCAAATCCCTTCCTTTGAGGAATGACTACTTATAGATCTGAGTGTGTGGAGGAAGAGGCGACTATGCAAAGTTACTTTCTTATAGTCCTTCACCAAACTTTGACATTGAGATCAAGATTATGAAACTATAAAAACTATGGTGTTTTTAATTTCTAAATAAGATAGCCAAAAATCTCACTACAGTATAACATCATTACTGATCAACTGATAATTTAGATGGACTGAATTCACCAAAAAAAGTTAATTAACATAATTCACAACTGACAGAGCAGCCATACTTCAAATCGTGTGCCAAAGCCGGTGCAGTGTACATTTCGCTGTTTCTAAGAAGACATTGTGTTGGCCAAGAGACAGAGAGCAGGCCAGGAAAGGATTGGGGCAACAATAATGCAACGAGAGGTGAAGCAGCAGCTCAGTTTCTGCACAGACTCAGAACTAATCATCAACAACATGGAGAGAATCTGAAACTCACTGTATTATTAACAGAGCTAATATGCACGTTAGCCACCACCAGGCACTTACCTGGGGTGTATGAAGATAATGTGGAACATACGGTTAGTAGGGCATTTGGGCAACTCAATAACTGCCTACTACTACTCTGACCATCCCCCTGCTGTTTATTTTTCAAGCAACTACACTCAGGAACACAACTGCTGTGGCCTGAGAAGCCTTTGGTCAAATTAGCAATATGCAGACTTGACATATGTGAACAGTGCGATTGCTGTTTTGTATCAAGATGATGATTTGGGGTTTCTGGCATGGCCGATACAGTGTGTATCAGCACCCTCAACAGAATTTAGTGCCACAGCATCCTGTAATAACCTCCTGTGGTCTCAGGGGTTGCAATTGTGGCTGCTCAGCAAGAATTACTTAGTTTGAGGTTAGATAGATGATTTGAAACACATTTCAAAATTATGCCTGACCTAATCAGTAATTCCATTCCAGTTCAGATACACCCAAAATTAGATTTGACCGTGCAGCTACAATGCAGCATTACATTCATTTGAAGGAAGCAGTTGAGACAAAGGAAAGTAATGAAATAAAGATAGACAGGCAGAAATTAAAATTGAAAAAAAACCCAAGCAAAACTGGTGCTGCTAATTAACATCTTCAGGAACCCCACAGCTTCTAATTGGGTGTTTGTGTGGTTCTGCGATACGCTGTGACTAAACAAAAACAATGAACCTACTGTATCCCAGCTGCACTGAGACTTCTTGTCTCCTTCCTTCTATGAGCGAAAATCCGGCTGAGAGTGAGCTACTTCTGGTCAATGCAAGATTAAAGATACCACAGGCTGCAGGACTCAAAACACTGCCGAGTTCACTTGCTGTTTGAAGTTAGTTCCTTGACTTTCATCAGCTCTCAAAAACAGTGAGAACAGAACCCAGAGTGTTTCATTTAGTCGGAAACAACAGAATGTAGCATACGAGCACCAATAAGAACACATTTGGAGCAAAAAGAAGAACAGGCCAGCACTGTCTGATCATCTTATGTGGTGACAGACTGCCAAGTCAGCACTGTCTCCTGTGGTAGCTAGCCACACATCAAGACTTCATTCAATGCACTGCATTACAGTTCAGCTTTCTCCTGAGCCAAGCTGAGCTGGCCTGCCAGCAGGGCATCAGGATGCTAACACATGCACTCTGGCATGCGAGTAGCACTCACACAGTGCTACACATGCCAAGCTCTTCCTCTGACAATGTCTGCTTTCTTATAGCTCAGATACACTTCTAGAATCAATGGTAGGAGCGGAGCTCAAGTTCAGACGAGACTTGCTGTGATCAGATATCAACTTATACGAAACTGTATTATAAAGTTTTCTTTGCAGCCTCATCTTCTGTATAGAGTCTAGGGCCTACTTGTGCAAAGGTTACTAGTTAGCAAGCATGTAACTAATGATAAGCAATCTTCAGTGAATGCGCCTGTTCTGAAACATGTTCAGGCATTTGCAAAGCTGCTCAGGCATTGAATCAAGTGGTCATAAATCAAGGTTTAGATCTTATGAGTTAAAAGTTTGTCTTAAGTGACTACTTCTCATGGATGTTTGTGCTTTAGTATAGTAAATATTGTACACTAGAAAGTTGGTTTCTAATTAAGAATGGCTGATTGGCACATAAAAAACAATAACAGACAGCAGGATAGTAGAGGTGGTGCTGGTAGAAGTCATAGCAAGTCATTTGGCATATCATTAGAGTAAAAGCAAAGCTGTGGATAATTAAAATTCAAGGAGCAGAAGTCACACTGCTTAGGAAAGCAAAAAAAATTACATTAACTCCATAGAGAGCTATTATGCAAAATCACATAAAAACTGTTTTAACAGTCCATTGCACATGGGAAGAGGACAGTGATGGACATAATGCTCCAGAGATCCTCAAAAGTTTAACGACACTGTGTTCCCACATGTGAGAAAGTATGTGTCATGTATAATAATTAGTCAAACTCTTATCTGGAAGAAGGGTAACAGAGGTGGGTTATGGCTTGGATAGGATAGGAGAGGCAGGTTGGTGGTCATTGATTAACAACTCAAGTACAAGGTCTGTAACTAGAAGGAATGTAGCAAACGAGCATAACATGCTGCTCAAGGTTAAAAGGATAGGCTAAAAGGAGAAACCCCACAACCCACCCTCAAAAAAGAGTGGTGATGCTAAAGACCATGCTACAGTTAAGGCCTGTCTAGTTTAACTTAAGTTTGTATTTATTTATGTAAATATCTTTGATGAATGATTATTATTGAGTGAAGTAGCTGACATATTGCACATTACATAGCTATCTGAGCTGTGACAATATACTTGCCATCCTGAGTCTAAAAGACAAGCCAAAATATTCAGATCTAGTTTTGTGAACGAGGAGCACATGCAGAGCACCAGAAATATAGCAGCCCGTGTCCACAGCAGGTGCGCTCATCAGGCCCCGATGATGGTGGTGATGATGATGATGATGATGGGAAAGCAACATAACAGCTTTACTATTAAGAAACCTCATGGGAAAACTGCATCTTCTGACATGTTCTCAAAAATCCAGTGATGCTCACCTGGCTCCAAGGATGTCTTTCTTGGCCAGATCAATTCCTGCAACGACCTTAACGCGTAGCACCCGTGTTTCATGCTGCAGAGGAAAGAGATGCTGGGTCAAAACATTTAATCAACTCATGGAAAAATGGTTAAGTCACCACAGACATTTCAAGCAGCCGCCTGCACTGACCTGCCTTTTAAATCAATAAAGCTCACCAAGAATTGAATGGCTGTTTCTAACCTCACACAGAAACACAAACACAATATTACAAAATATGTAGACACTTGATACTTTAAGCCACCTCACGCCAGGCAGTGACTACACTTTTCTCCAAGTCATTGCAGCCACAGCACAGTCACTGGGTAGGTCTCTGACAGAGTTAATGATGCTAGCATGAAACCAGACAACAAAGTGAGAAAAAGGCAAGAAAATGGAATGGGGATGGACCAGCTGTTACCTTGGTGGATGGATGGAGTGGGGGTGCATTACTGAATGCTGTCATAGGAAATTATATGGAGTTATATGGCATCATCTTGTGGAGATTACAGCTTGTTTTTAGTCCTGTAACATGGTGAACACTTTCAAAAAAAAACTAGAGATTCCTTTTCCATTCCCCATCTGCTGAGTGTGAGGAAGGCTGTTTGCGTTTTTTGGATTTGTTTTTAAACAGCCAAGGCTCACTCTTATAGGGGATTTTCATGATGGAGTTTAACATATCTAATATTGATGCTCAGGAGATATATCAGTCCATGCAAGTTGATGTTAGACAAACTGACTTCATGTAGTTTTTTTTTCTTTCACAATCAGTTTAAAGTGTTTCTACACAAACACAGGTTCAGTTAACTGTCAAAGAAAGGCCAGTTTGAAGAACTCTCCTGCGTCCTGCCTGGTCAGACTGACAGATGAGTCAACTGCAGAGTGCAAATTCAACAATCAGAGGCACACCCCTACTTCCCCTTTGAGAAGCCATTATAGAATTATTTTTAGAATTATTTTTAGCTGCCCACCAGGATTATCCAAAAAACACCTCCTATTTGAGACTACATTGATAGCTCTCACAGATATCTGGCTGATATGGCAGATGCCCTGTTTAAAATTTGTTTGGTTTCTCAGTGATGCTCTAATATCGACTCGTGACTATGATGCTGCAGTGTAAAAACAACAACGCTTGCATTATTTCTCAATTAATAGCTCTTTATGTAAATCTGAATGCCATGGCAACACAGTCGTCTACATGCAACTCCTTCAGTGGTCACCTCACTATCAGGGAACCACGATTACAGACAACTGGTGGTGTTTAAATCTGACAGCGGTTATAAGCTTGTGCTGTCATCCAGACTCCCACCCAAGAAATTCGTCGGTTTCCCTTCTTCTCTTCTGGGATTCAATAAAGCATTCTGGGGTAGCAGCTGAGCTATAAGTCGCCCATAAATTGAATTAAACTGAGGATGATGGAGCGAGGCAACAGAGCTTGTTCGACTCTCAGTTGGACGGCTTGATTTCACGACGGGAGGTAAACTGGTGCAGGCGCTAGTAAAAATGAGCTGAGAAAACTAGTGTACACGAAGACAGGGAGGAATTGACAGCTGCCTAATATTACACAGGAATGCTATCCAGGGTGAGGGGTTGTTAGCTTGCCTATCGGCTAACGCTGACCATCTCTGGTTGCACCCCTCGTGAGAGTGCTTTCCTGATTATAGTCTACATTTAAAAATAATAACAAACAGTATGATTGCAATTAAAGCTTACCTCGTCTTCTGAAAGTCCATATATCGGCTCGTAATTCGCAGCCATAAAGCCTGCGGTCCACGATAAATACACAAAAACAAGCCGCTTTGCAAAGCTAGCTAGCTAGCCTTGAACAATAAAGTCCCACTCTCCTCTCTCTGCCCTGCGGTGGTGGTAAAGTCCGCGGTAAAAGCAAATCCTCGGCACGGCGCGGGTTGTTGGTTCACAACCGGATATTGTAATCCGCTCCAGCGTGGTCCGTCCAGGACCCAACTTGGAGATGTAAAAAAATATTATTGTGAAAAGAAATGTTTCGACTGAGAAAAATCGCTTTTGTCAACTCCGAGCTTATCCCTCCCGAAATGTTGTGACACTTGACTTCCTCCTAACCGCTCAGCCTATCGTGTGCCGATTAGACGTGATTGCTGTCAAAATCAACCAATAGCGTGCACCTTGAATTCCCCAACTCACCCGGCCGCCCAATTAAACATGAAGAGGGCATTTAACTGAAGTGGGTCATTTAAATGTTTTTTCGTCCTCTTTGTATTATGCAGATCTACGTCTCACCGTTAAAATATCCAAGATATGTAAGGTATTTTTCACGTATAATGTTACCATTGCCACCCAAGTGGCGTCACTGAGAACCCGAAGGGAATCGTGTCGTGGGCGGGGCTAGTAGCAGCCAGCCACTCATGTGCGGCAATCACAGAAGGCAGC
>VOQJ01012720.1:0-10827 GCA_015052665.1 Apistogramma diplotaenia
TTTACAAGAAAAAAAAAAAAGGGGGGGGGGAGAGAAAATAATGAAGAGATATTTGGTAGTAAAAGGCCAATCCTACATCCTGAATAAAGTTAAAACAGAAAGCAGGAAAGATTCGCCTGTGCTGTAAGGATGCAGAGTCCCGATGAGGATAGATATTTAAAGAAAACACACTGATCCTACCAGCATGCCTTTACACACTTTACATTTCATATTGCCTCAGGCATGCTCTTGCTTTTGTTTAAGGCATAGCTGCACAAATGAGATTTAGCATATTTCCAAATTCAAAAACACCTGCCTTCTGTAACAGTTTTTGAGGTACGCTATCACTGTGTTTTTTTCTTGATATGGGTGTAAATTTATTGTCTTCTGTGGCCTTGGGAAATATGACAATACATCAGCAAAGAGAGACTTTGACATGGACAAAAGCACTTTACGAGCTGGTATTCCTGCAAATGTGGAATTATCGCCTAGCCACTGAAGCAACTTTACAATTCCAGTGAGCGGCGTTAATCAGATTTTCCCCTCCAGAGCTGTAGTTCATTGTCATTGCTAATGGAACCTCCTCTGCAGGTTGTTGCTCTTCACTAAATTAGTGTGAAGTCTTATCCCAAAAACATTGACTAATACTGCACTTAATCTTAGAAACTCTCAACTCCTGTGAAAAATCTCATCTGGAATGACACTGATGCATCGGAGCATTGCCCTGTTTTGCATTCATCATGTTCCTGACAAAATTAATCTTGATAGACTGAAACCAAATTACACCTGAGTTCACACCAATTGCTCACCAGAAACACTGAATAAATATTTATTGATGATATGTGTGATTTCTTCTGCACTAGTAAAGTTGTTCAAGAAAATAAAGATGAGATAAGACAAGTTTTGGGACAAAATGTGTGATTTTTACAGTTTGAACAAAGACAAAGAAGAGTGTGTTAAATGATGAAAATAACTAAAGGGGGGCTCCTCAACATGGAAAACGTAAAAGACTGATATATATAAATAAAAATGGGAATTTTTCTTTAAACATGTAGCATAATTACAGTATGAAAATCTATTCTCCAAATCTGTTCTGTAAAAATCGCATTAGTTGTACTTACCTCTGCAATTCTACATTCTTTCCAAACTATCAGTGTTCAGTAGCTCTGTAAGCTATTCAAACAGTCTGATTCTTTCAGGGAGAACGAGGCGAAAAACACTCATGTTTAGCCCTGCCAACCAAAAGCATGCACAGCTCACGTTATTTATCATCCAAATGAACTCATTTTTCACTACTAATTAAAACATGTTGAAATGAAGAGGAACACGGAAGAGGGGAAGCATTTGTTTGAGAACTGCACAGTCATTCATTTAGACATGTATGTTTGGCTTCTGTTTAAAGAAAGCCAAGTGACGTACGAACGCAGAGCAAGTTGTTGTCGCTAATAGCGAAAGGGAATCGTTTGTATTGTCGCGGTGATGCTGACACAATGAAATGGATTGACAGGTCTTATAAAAAAGGTTGGCCAACCTCTTTTTTTGGCGCCCGTTTTAAAGCAGATCGCCCCGTTGCTTGTTTAATGTGCTCTCTTCTGTCAGTTATACAGCAAACCAACAAGAATATTTTTAGCTGATGGGGTTTATGGCTATGTGTTGGTGATTAATTGAATAAAATGGTGGCATTTCACAAATCATCCCTTTAATTAGTCGGCGAGCGTCAGTGTGACGATGCTGCCTCTGTCTGAAAACATGAAGACGGGGGTGGGTGTACCAGCCAGAGCTCCAGCAGGGGCCGGGGGCCATTAGGGGGCTTTGGAAAGAGGTGGGGTGCCGAGGAGGTGGAGGGGAGGCAGCACAGCCCCAGGCAGACTCTGCTGCACACCCAGGTGCTGTTGTCAGCTGGAGTCCTGCTCCAGCTGCTCGCCAAAGATTGATTTAATTATTTCCATTCCCTCTGTCCCTGCATTTCTTTAATTCTTTGTCTTCTCTACCTTGTTGCCTTTTGGCTTCTCTCTGAAACCCCAAAGGTCTATTGTGGCCAAAACAATACATCGTATATATTCAAATCTCCACATGGAAGTTATTGGATTTCATGCAAATCTAAAGCATCTTTCAACATTTCAAAGCAGCACAAAGAGTGTAAAATTAAATTTACTAGATAGCCAAATTTTGGCACTCATATCGCTTAATCTACTTCCTTTCATTCGGTTCATTTTTGCACATAATGAGACAGATTTTATAATTACAGATGTACTGCATTGTTACAGACCATAAGTGCTGAAGGAGATTTTGGCTGTGGTCGCTGACTTTGAGGTCGCAGGACGTGTGTTATCAATTCTCAATGATTTAAATTACTAAAGTTCTTTTTCTCTTATCTGATCTTTTAAAGGGTAATGAAAGGGCCCATCTTTTTACTGAAACCCATCTTCAATCACTGTTAATGTTAACTCCATGTACACATAAGAGGGCTGATAAAGAATCATTAGTCTCGTTAATGGAATCACAGGTCCAATCCCTCCATCCTTTTCTATTGAAAAGCCCTCTTCATTTCAAAGTTGTTCTGCTTTATTAAAGCTCATTACCATTTCTCTTTTAATAAGCACTCTTTAAAGTCATTACCTGCAGTGGAGTTAAAGGCTCAGCTATTAAAAGGTTACTTTAATGTGAATAATGGCCTCCCGATATACTCAAGTTAATTACTATTGGATACTGGTTCTAGTTTAATCTAATGCTTAAACCTTAATGAAAGATATGTCACAGTACAATGAAATGGCAAAAAATTGTTCCCAATCAACAGAAGTATTTGTGCTATCTCTGCTCACACAGGCGACATCCCTCCATCCTCAGCTTCACAGTAGTCTTCCAATACATTGAATTGCAATGTGCACTATTTTCTCAGAACACCAATAGTCACATGGTTAGCATGGTTAATTGCAACTGAAGACAATCTTGCTAATGTTGTCTTCATTAATCACGTTTTCTAATGTTATGCTGGAATCAGTAACTGTTCTGTGGTTACATTTCTTGGGTAAACATGTTACTTTTTTCCTGGAAAGTAAAGAAGAACCAGTTGCTATTATTGTGCTGATAATGCATACATTTCAAATCTTATGTTTCCAAATTAATTGGTGATACACTATAAAAACATTATTCTACCCCCTGTATCTGCCATGTTGTTCTATCTATCTATCTATCTATCTATCTATCTATCTATCTATCTATCTATCTATCTATCTATCTATCTATCTATCTATCTATCTATCTATCTATCTACAAAAAACTGACTACAGAATGGAGCAAACATTAGCCATCTCCTCTACATGGATGACATCAAGCGCTATGTCAAGAGACACTATTAGGATCTACAGGAATGGCAATGGGATGTATTTCGGACTGGAATGTAGTCGGATGGTAGCAAAGAGGGGGAAGGTAGTCAGAACTGAGCGGATTGCACTACTAGAAGGCAAAATTGCAGACACTGAGGACAGCTACAAATACCTTGGAATCCCACAGTAAACGGGAACTGTGAAGAAGTCACTAGGAAAGTTGCAACCGCCAAGTACCTGCAGAGGGTAATGCTAGTCCTGAGGAGTCAGCTGACTGGGAAAAAAGGGCAATCAACACCTACACCCTGCCAGTCATCAGATACCCTGCTGGCAAAATAAGAGATTGAAGTCACTGAAATCAAGACAAGAGAGCTGCTTGCCATGCATGGAGGATTTTGTACGAGTAGAAGCTAGGCAGCAGAAATCAAAAGGAAGAGGAGCAAGAACAGGAACCATCGTGGAATGGCAGGCCCCTGTACGGGATGTACCATTGACAGAAGGAGTGGCTGATTTTGGATAATCCTACCAATGGCTGGACAAAGCTGGGCTGAAAGACGGCAGAGAGACACTAACCATAGCAGCACAAGAACAAGCTTTGAGCACAACATCAGTAGAGGCTGGGGTCTACCACACCAGCCAAGACCCCAGGTGCAGGTGGTGCAAAGATGCCCCTGAGTCAATGCAGCACATAACAGCAGGGTGCAAGATGCTAGCAGGCAGGGCATACATAGAACACCGTAACCAAGTGGCTGGCATAGTATACAAGAACATATGGGATATTCCCCCAAGGCTGGTTGAGAATGACTAAGCTAAGATCCTGTGGGACTTCCAGACAGACAAACTGATGGTAAACCAGACATAGTACTGGTGGACAAGCAGAGGAAGAAGGCCATGGTGATAGATTTAGCAATACCAAGTGATGGCAACATCAGGAAGAAGGAATATGAGAAATTTTACAAATAACAAGGGCTCAGAGAAGAACTAAAGAGGATGTGGATGTGAATGGTGAAGGTAACACTGTGGTAATTGGAACACTCGGGGCAGTGACCCAAACTGGGAGAGTGGCTCCAGCAGATTCCATGAGTGACATTGGAGATCTCTGTCCAGAAGAGTGCAACCCAGCAAGAGCTAAGATGGGGGATGACCCTGAAGCTCCCAGGCCTCGGGGAGAGAATCTGTGCTTGGAGGACTAAAGATTTTTGCAAAAGCATATAAAAGTATGGCAAACTGATTGATAAAAACTCATCACTTCACTGTAAAAATTAAAATTCACAAGTGAAAATCCTAATTGCAGTGATCTCCACAGACGACCAGAGCTAAGGACTACCGAGGATCATGAATCTTGAGATTTTAGTGCAGTACACCTTTTAGATGAGTTAGTGCCAGAGCTTTGGGAAAAATTTAAGTTGAAATATGGAACAAATTTTTACTAAAACACAGAAAATCAGGTGTTTCCATTGCATAGATACCCACACTTGAGACTATTAAAACCAAACCATAACATTTATTTTCTTGTACGGGAAGTAACTTTCCAATTTGGTGCACAGTTCATGTGGTAATGATCATTTAAACCCTACATTTATTTGAAAAATAAAGACATATCAAATATTGAAACAATATATAAATGTTACAGTTTTTGAAAAATATATGTTCATTTTTAATATATCAGCAAAAGAAGGTTATTTTTTTACGTGTTGCATCACCTCTATTTTAAAACATCCTCTAAGTGTTTGGGCACTAAAGAACATGAAATGTTCTTGCCAGGCAATATTTATGTTGAAAGAATTTTTTTTTTAAATAATCCCTGAATGTTTAAATTATATTATGCACTCTAGATGAAGAAATCCTCAAATGTGCTCTAATTTAAAGTAAGAAAGTATTATTACTAAATTGCTTACAGGTGCAGTCAGTCATTATTTAGGTTTATTTAACAGAAAAATGGTTGTACTCACATATATACATTGATTAGCATGTAATTAGATCCTCCAAGAAACTGATGCAGTTTCATAAAATTAAAATGAATCTATTAAAAATACATAAGAGTGGGCACCGATGTGTGGAAGCTGCCATGTTGTCCCCCTATCATGAATACAGAGGCCGTGATGGATATCATGGCTCTGCGTCTTTCATGTCTGTGCCTGGAGACCGGTCACATACATGTACACCAGTGACAGAGGACAAGAGAACTCATAGGGGTGCACATGTGGTGGAGGCTAATTTTAATTTATGTCTGCACTTTGAGACTCAAGATATTAAGAATTACACCTATGCCACTTAAGAAGGGGTCACCTTCATCAAAGAAGCAAAAACGTGAACGAAGAGACAACACCACTGGCATCTGAGTAAAGCCTCATCCTCTTCAGGTCAAGCATCATCTCCTGAACTGAAGTCAGGACTCTGACACGCAAAAACATCCATAAACATGCTGATTTATTTCTGATTTTGTCACATTCACTTATTGTCAGCACTTTAGACATTCAATCCTTACATCTCCGGTCAACTGACCATGAGCTAGCTAAACAACAACAGCTTGCTATAAGCTAACATTAACCCAGCTAATGTGAGTGTCCTAAAAATCACACTTTCCCTCTGATAAATAGTTCAATTACATTCTGATATTGTATGAAAGTTCATTTGCTAAGTGTCTGAATCCAACAATGTAACACAGAAAGTTTGACTAAAGCTGGCTAGCAACAGTTAACAGAGGCTAAACGCTGCAAAAATAGCAGCGCTCACCGACAGAAAGGTTCAGGATATCCTCAACAACTCACCTCAGTTTTGCTGTCATCGAACAGCAGTGAGCTTCACTGACACACCAACTAATTTTGGACTCCTTTCACAAACTTTTACAGCCTACTCCAGAGTAAACAGATGCTTCTCACCCGCTTTTGGTAGCTGAGGTAAACAGTGGACTGACAGCCTAATCAGAGTTACTTTGCTATCTGGGTATTACAGATGAATGGTGGCCAGAGTTTTTAAGGTTATTTTTGGACAGCAAGGCGAAAAAGCTAAAATACCACAAAATATTTAACTGACACATCAATTTTTAAAAAAAATTCTAATTATTGCTAAGTGTGATATTCAAATGTTTTAAAATAAAAATTTTATAAAACTTTTTACACAAATGGCAGTATAAACATGCCAGCAGGGTCCAGCCATTATGGGGTACAGTCTAGATTTCATGTTTTTAAAGTCTCTTGGCTGACTAAAACACGTTTGTCCAACAACAGCCATTGTTGCTAGGATTATACTTGAATTGGGAGGGTTAAGATAACAGAGCACAATTGATTGCAAACTGACATCTAGTGGTGACATTTTACACACTGTAACTTTAACTGACCACTTCCTCTCCCCCCATAAGTCCCTCTTATGTTTTGCTCTTCAGGTCTTGCTTTCATGAATTTCATATCACAATAATGTAAAAAGTGCAAAATTCCTCAGTTTCAGTGTGTAATATGGTTTCTTTGTACCCTTTTAAATCAAATAATATTTTTAATTAAATTCACTCTATCTGTGTTCCTACTTTATTAACTTCACATTGTACATCCATACAATTTACTGTATTTCAAAATGCTTAACCTTAAAACAAATGACTAAGTTCAATATCATCAAAAGAAAACCTAATTACAGCTACTATATCACCATTTACAAATTACACGTACTAACACTAATTGCTAAAGAGTAGATTCCCTTAATTTTTAAGGATGATGAGAGAATACATCACTCTGATGCTACATTTTTATTTTTCCTGAAGTGAAATATGTGTCTTATTCATGCACAGAATTAATGTGCACCAAATGCACCACATTAGCATTTTCCAGTGATATGTTTCTCTCTCTCTCTTAAGGTCATGTGGCTTTAACAGGAAGCTTAAGTAAGACTCATGTGCATGTGTGTGACCCATTTCATAAATCCCATCACCTCCTCAGAGAGATAGTGGATACTAAATGTCACAAACCAGTAGGTCATCAAATCCCTTTTCCTCAACAAACAGCATTAAGACAATGATAAGAAGTGAGCAATGACTGCGTTGGAGGGCTTCACTGTGCTAAAAGACTCTGATGACAACAAACGCATTCCATCATGTCAACAACAAACGGTGCATTCATGAATAGGTTTGTTGAGATGTGGTGGACAGATGCAGTTGTAGTCATTGGTCTCCATGCTTGACAGATTATTTGCAGAACTTCAATGTATCTTTGAAGCCCAGGGGTCGCTTACTGCCAACCAAACCGAAATGGCACTGTCAGAGAAAGAATGGACAGGCGACTTCCAGCAAAGAACAGCAAGATGAAAAGATGCAACATTGTTTCTTGATCAAGAGCATGAGGCTTCTGTGGAGCATTGGCTTTTAAGATCAAATATTTCAGCTGAAAATTGGCTGTAGCTCAGGCTGTATGGTGGTGCACTTCATAAATATTGTACTGTATGTTTCACATGAATGCCAAGAAAAATGGGACAGAGTCACCTGAAGATGTTTGAAGCAAACTGACAATTAAAAGTGTAATCATGTGACTTCACAGAAAGTAAAAATAAGGATTTTTTTTTCTTTTTTTGCTCTTAGCATTTATTAAAATGCCTCCTAATTACACAACCCAGACTGGCTGCTGTTTTCCTTCTTGTCTTTGAGCCCTCCATACAGGACACTTAAGAGAAAAAAAAAAGACAGCTTTTGGTGAGTACGGTCACATTCACACCACTGCTTGTCAGTAACCCAACATTAATGAACTCACTGTCTAGTTGTTTGGTGTGTGAAGACTATTTCTACCCGGCATGTTGTTTTTTTTTTGAGAAATAAAGGATGACAAATGTTTGTAAAGGAGAAAAACAACTGTCTTAAATACTGACGTGTGTCAAATGAACTACTAATTTGTAAAGGGTAAAAGAAAAATCAAGCTTAGATAACAGGAGTATGTACATGTGAATGTGAAATAGCTGTGGAACAGGCTTTTTTAATCTATCTTAAAATCACTGGATACGATTCAAATGTATAGAAAATATGTTGCATTTAATTCATATAGTTTTTTTTTTAAACTAGAATAACAAAAGCTAGGGGGTGGTAGTGTTGATCCATTCGAGGAACACTTAAATCACACCGGATCAGTGTGGATCTTGATGAAAAAGAAGAAGATTCACCATCATGGTAAGTAGCAGCCAAGTGCTGCAGAACTTGGCACCAAAGCTTAGGTTTGCAAAGTTGCATCTGCACTGACTACAAGACTTCTGGATCAGTGTACTTTGGTCAGACAAGACCAAAGTGGATGATGCACAGCACCACGTTTGGTAAAAACCAGACACAGCATATCAGCATAAACACCTCATACCAACTGTCAAAGACAGTTGTGGAGGGGTGATGATTCAAGCCTGTTTTGGAGCCACAGGACCTGAGCACCTTGCAGTTATTGAGTTGACCATGAACTCCTCTGTATACCAAATTATTGCAGGGTCAAATGGGAGGCCATCTGTCTAACAGCTACAGCTTGGTTAAAATTAGCTCCAGCAACAGAACAATAATCCCAAGCACACTACAACAGCTGAAAAAGAAAAATACTAAGTTTGCAGGCAATAGCTCAGTCGAAGTCCAGACCTCAGTCTGCCTGACATACTGTGGCGGGGCCATAAATGAATACCCACAAACTTCAAAGAACTGAAGGAATGCTGTAAAGATGAGTGGGCCAAAATTCCTTCACAATGATGTGAGGAACTGACAAAGTCACACAGAGAACCATTATTTCAACTTTTTGCTGGAAAAGGTGGTTCCACAAGCTACTGAATCATGGGAGGGACTCGGTTTTTTAAACACTGCTTCAGCATTTTGGTTAAATAAATAATGATACGGTTTAAAATGTCACGTGTTCTCGTTCATCTGATGCTGCATTGATCTGATTTTAGACCCAGTAAGGTCTATTTAATTTTTTTTATTATGTCCTGATGTGTAAAACCTGAGACTTGACAGAGGGTGTATTTTCTTTTAGCCTAATGACTCTCTTGCCATTCATTTAAATAGGGCATTTGGTTATTTTAGCTCAGCAATAGGACAATGGCTGCATCTGCACAACTAAGCAAATATTTTGCCAAAATGTCTAATTTAAACTTTGGGCTGGTTGTGCATCGCAGTCAGTTATGCATTTTGACTCCTTCTCCCGATGCTTCATTACTTTTCATTAATGATAAAACATCTGTGATGTTTGTTTGCACGCTACTATTCTTTCATGCACCAAAGAATTTCAATATAATGACTATTTCATAATGATGAGCTGAAAATTACTCAATACACTCGTCTCTCTCTCGTTCTTTCAAGTGAGAAAAAAATACACTGCCCCCCTCCTCCCTAAAAATAATGGAACTCGCTGGTCTCCCTGTTTCTAGCAACACTACATTTGAACTTTATGTTGACAAAGCAACAAAGCCATCACTATCTACAGCTAGAGCTTGCATTATGCTGATGAATGGAGAGCCCTGCCAGATTACTTGATTTGATAAGCAGTACAACCCATCGGTAACATAATACATCACAAATTGTTTTGTCAACAATTTATGATACCATTTATCAAATGACCATCGCAGTGGGCTGAGTTATGGTGTCACAGCTGGCATAATGTCAATACTCAAGCTGAGTTGAGGGCAGTTTGGCCGCAGTGATTTAGACATGCTACACTCTGACCTCTTCTGAGATTTTCTCTTCATTACCAGAAAAATTGACGATGAAAGGAGTGAAAAATATAAAATTTTATGCTTTAATCTTTATAATTAGACTCAAGAAGGAGATAAAGTGAATGAAATGGAGCCCGGGGTTGGTCGTGCTGAAGGCTCCTGCAGTTTATGTTTGTTACGTATAAATGCAGCCTAGCTTAAAATTAAGTCTGACTTCACAAAGTAAAGCAAACTTGATCTAAAAAGTAATTAAGATGAACAACAACTGATTTTGTTGAGTTATTTGAAAGAATTTTACATCTATCCGTCATCAGCTGGTTGCAGAGCCAAGTCAAAGTCACAGCGGCAGTGGAATGAGGCTAGACTTCTAGACATCCCGTTTCTCTCTGACTTCCTCCAGCTTTTTGTCACCTCCAAAATTTTGAGAAATCTAACAAACTGACTTCAATTTTTGGTCGGATTTTTATTCTCCTCCTGAGAATCAATTAGGGCTGCAGCAGCCTGGATGACAATTAAAACACGAGGCCTTAAAATGCCTGCTGAACTCAGTCCGTGTCTTTGGTATTGACCAGAATATATGGCCCGTGTCCAAGCCACCACCACTCCCTGGCCAGTCTTAAAGGTTACTGCATCCACTACATGTACCCACATTAACAGGACACTCACCTCTCTGGGTTTATGGTCTGTGTAATAATTTTAAGCAAAGAGAGAAGAGCATTCGGTGGAGACAGTAACAGCGAGCGAGTCGAGGGAGGACAAGTGTAGTATGATTGATCGCGCTGAGCAGTATAGCTGTGTAATTCTTACCACCCCCACCCCCCCACACCCACCTTCCCCCCCCCAGCCACACCTCCCCTCCTCCCACAAC
>VOQJ01012721.1:8303-25206 GCA_015052665.1 Apistogramma diplotaenia
CAAAACTTATGGAGATTAAAATTTTATATTAATCTGGCTATTGCAGAAACTACAATAAGTTAAGAAACTTAAGCTTGTTTTGAATTGTAGTAAAGCACATCTATGGAAATAAAGCCAGCTGATGTTTGGACACTAACAGCTAAACTGGATTTATGTGTTTGTGTGTGCTCTTTGTTGTAGAGTACAGTATTTGTGATGTAGCCTAACTTGTAAGAATATGCACAGTGTCTCGTGACAGTTTTTCCACTTGTTTTCGAATCCCTTTTTGATCCTTGGCACCTTCACAGTACCTGATTCAAAGAGTGTAGTGCATTTCCTGTAAGGACAGCGGCGGGAATCCTCGCCCCCAGTGTCATACAGTCGTTCTCGCTCCAAACGGCTGTCGAACAGCTGCTGTAATGGCTCCCTATCAGCCCAGCGAGATATAACTTTCCCATCCACAAAAGAGGAAAACATAGATGTTTCCAGGAAACGGGATAAGAAGTGCAAGTGACTCATTGGCTGAACGGAAAGAAAGGAACCCTGAAACATTGAAAACCGTAGATTAAGACCAATAATATGGCTTATTTCACATAAATACATTTTTAACTCCATCAGTCAGTAATCCACTGAAGTACCTTGTCAAAGCTGAACATCCCCTCTCGGTTGCTCAGCCAAGAGTCCAAATCCATAGCGCTGTGGATGACAAAGTCATCATATTTGCCAAACATGGCAGCAAAACGTCCTGCAAACACCTCTCTCAGCTGAATATTCAACTTTGCAGCCTTCAGCTCTTCCTCCTCCTCCTCAAACACGTGTCCCAGTGTCTTTCCTCCATCTGACATCTTTCCTCCTCCACACCTTCTCGCCAGAGCCTGCAGCCTCTCCAGCACCGCCAACTCCTCGCCTCCAAGGTTCCCATTCCTTCTGTCCTCCATCAGATCCTCCAGCACCAGGCTGTTCAGACGCGGGGGGGAGGACGAGGTGGTGGTCGTGGGCTTAGTGATCACACCTCCCTGTGGGGGTAGCCCGAATTGCAACAACACCTCACTCAGTTCCTGGATGAGATCAGTGTGATCAGGAAACAGGGGAAGGTCCTCAGGGGCTTCGACACAGTGGTTGTCAATGTCCACAAAGCACAGGTTGGCCTGTGTGAAAATGAGACAAACCAGACAGTTAAAAACATCAATCAGATAATCATAATAGGTTTATCCAGTCACAATGTGCAGACACTTATCTCTTGCAGACAAAGTGAGCTGAGCTTTACCTTCTAATTAAGCTCTTAGATGCAGATTTACACGTCATTAATAGATTCTTAGCATTTCACTTAGATAAGCACTCACAGGATATTAGCCTGCAAAAGATTATCTGTTATCGCTGCAACAGGAGACAATGTGGAAACTGCAATATCAGTTTGCGCTAATATGAAACCTTTGCAAAAAAAACAACTGCGCCCATAAAACTGCCAAGCAACAAGCCACAGAAAGATGTTTTTTTTTAAACTGCCTTTGTAAGCAGCAGCGGAGCTCAGCAGTGCTCAGCAGTCAGCAGCCACACGACCTTCAGCAGTGACCTCCAGCAGTCACTTTATAGGCTTGTGGGAGATGAACTGCAGAGTAGACTGTTAAAGTCGACTCTGTTCAGATTTAGCCTTCCTGCTACTGTCTTCACTTTTTTTTTTAAATCATACCTTTAATGCAAACAAGAAAAGGAGGAGAGAGGCCAAAGAATAGCTGGGGAGTTTTCACAAACATTTATTTCACCACGATTAAGTTATGCTCTGTTTCCCCGATTATTCTCTGGATCAGTGGACATTCTACTGTAGGTTTTTACTGCATATCAAAATGATGGACTGCTAATTAACTGCAAACGCTCAAACATGTATGGTTAAAATATTCTTAATTTTCTTCAAATTGCAACGACTTGGGGGAAATAAGTGGCGAGCGCTAATTCTGATTAATAATTCATCCAGCCCCATTATTCTGCATCTGTGGAGCTCTGCGTTTCTGCTTTCATCCCCTCAGAGCTGTCTCACTGCTGCCTCTTTTCTGGGGCAGAGCGACTTCAAAGAGGCTTCAGAGGCAAGATATTCATGCAGCATAAAGTGATCTGGGATGCAGGATTGGATTTGAAAGGGGTAGTCAGATCGTTCCAGTTTGACATGCCAGAGGCAAAGGGTGAGCTCCATGCAGCACAGAGAGGATAAGCAAATGCCTGCAAGACGATCTCAGTTTCAACAGATATCCTTTTAATGTCTATTAAAATGTCTGCATCCTGCAGTTCTGATTGGTACACTTGCACAGGAAACTGCAAATGCATTTGAGTGATGTACCTCGTGTGGTAGGTGGAGGGAGGATCGCTGAGCTCCGTCTCTGCGCTGGATACCCATCAGGAATGGCACAGGAGCATCCAGAAGATGATGAAGTGGTGCAGAAATAATGGGCAGGTAGATGTGTTGCCACTGAAATGGGAACAGCAGGGTGCTGATGCCCTCTGCCACTGTCATCAAACGCTGGTAGTCTGCATATAGAGACATCAGAACAAAGCATTTGACTAAGCTGTCTCTTCTTTTAAGATCTCATTAATTTTCCTGTTAGCGTGCTACAGACCACAAAAACAGCTGTGCAGACACTTTTCCCCTTCATAACAACGTCACCCTGGAAATTTTTTTTTTTTTTTTGTAACTTTTTAATTTGATGAAGACTCAAGGTTGTGAGCTTTACTGCTTTGATTGTCAGGTGTACTGACACAGGTACTGTGCTAGTTCAAGTCACAGAGTAATTTACTGGAATTACAACCAAGAAAAAAAAAAAGCTTTCTGTGTGCGCTGTCCCTCTGTTTTGGTGAGTAAAATTCTTGGATTTCATTATTCAGTTACTCAGCACTAATTATTTGCACTGAATGTACGTATTATCCAGACAGTTTGCTAACCAAGCCTGCGAGTATTAGCTGAGGTGTTAGCTCTCCTCTCTCTGACCCAAATGTGGTTGCCTCTGGCTCCTAAACACTAAGATGACTGTGGCAGGACACTAACACTGAGGCTTCAACGTTACAGAATCCAGAAACCAATAGCTTACATCACCATTACCATGTCTATCTTTTATATACAGTCTTTAGTCATCCCAGTAGATGTAAAAATTCTCAATTTTACAGCAATTTTTACAACCCGTCACAATAATGGCTTTAACATCTATAGCTAATTTATTCCTTCACAATAACCTTCCAGTCAATTTTTATGTAACTCATCCCTTTAAACTGTACTAAATCTGTTGTGTTCCAATAAACCATCACTTTGAAAAAAAACCCCAAAAAAACAAGCAGGCACAGCACCAGGAACGTGAAACTGAAGCAGCAATATGGAATTCAGGTGTGATTTATTTTAGTATTTGTGCCTTTGCTTTTCCTGTAAGGTTCCCAAAATATGAATAAAATATTGATATTAGTGCTTACCTTGAGAGTAAAGCACGACTTGTGTCTCCAGAAGTGCACAGGTAAGTAGTTTCACCATGTTGTCCACGCCCAGTAGGGAGAATGCATCTCCAAGAGGATACTCCCCCAAAGGAAGCTCACCTGGCCCGGGCCGCTGGCAAAGGATGGTCCTTTGTACCCCGTGGAACCTCAGCGACCTTCCAGGTGGAGGCAACGGCACCTCGTACAAGATGTTATGGATGTAGCTCTCTAAAGGGAGTGGTGGGGCTGTCTGTGATGTCACAGCCTGGTGAAGCTGAACCAGAAACTGTCGCGAAGCTTGAAGAAATGGGAGCGGGGTGACAAGGCAGAGGGCTTTGGACACATACAGCGTGTCTCGTGCTGGATCAAAGGAGCCTACACAGCCGAGGCAGCCAGACACACCGGCCAGAGACTCAGCGTCTGACTCATCCAAGCTGCTCACAAGTGAGTCCATACTGGAGGTGGAGGGTGAGGAGGCAGAAGATGATGAGGACGAGGGGGAGGAGGCCGATGAAGAGGAGTGGTGCTCGACATGGTGCATCTGATAGAGTGTCTGCATGGCAGTGATTATCTGAGGACTGGTCACCTCCTCATAGAAGGTATGAACAAAGCCGTAGGAACGCGTGCCATCATCAAAAGCAATCGTAAATGAGTGAAACTGAGGATCGAGTCTGTCTGCTTGAGTGCGGAAAGACAGACCTCTTGGCATACAGAGCTGGAGGACAGAGGAGACAAAACAAAAGACATTTTTATACAGAATGGCAACTTTCAGCAATGACCTCAGTAACTAATAAAGAGACCAAAATATCCATTGTAAAATATACCACAGCAAACATCAGCGCTGAGGATGCTGAGAAAGCAAAGAAGACACATAAAAAAACAGAAGCTTGCAGCCAGTAAAAAAGGCAATACTTTAAATATCTTTGTCCTAGCATTGGCTTGATATTGTCCTAAAAATGTAAAATCAACCCTGTTCTGAGAAGTGAAGGAAAAAGTCTGGATTAGCTGTATAAAATGAGATGCTTTAAAATCCTCAAAAATGTAAGTAAACCAGATGAAGGTGTTTATGCATAACATATGATGGTGTGAGAAAATGCAAGACTGGATATTAACTCCACTCCATCTGATTACTCATCTAGCTAATGGCTAATGTTGCTTTCATCATCCTCACTTGTTTTGCATGTTTAGATGAAAACAAGACTTTGTCAGGGGTGAGGGGGATAAGCAAGCACATAGCTCCTATTACACTTCCCTCCAGTTGATTTTGGCTCTTCCATTATTCACCATCAATAGTTGGAAGAGCAACAAAATCATTTGGCCTTCTAACAGGCGCATCTTGTCCTTCAGCTGTGGCTGTAACAGAAAATGACCAACACTGTGTAATCTGACATCTCACCATATTGACAGCATCTTTATTGAAGGGGTTCCTGTCCGTGTTTTCGGGGTAATGAGCCAGAACCTTCGACTTGAAGGACCGTCGAATCGGGCTGTGCTCAAAGCCCTCCCCTATTAAAGACAAATTGAATAAAGGGGTTATTCTATTAATGCATTGCTGAATCAGAATTCATAATGAGACAGAAAGGACAGACTAAAGGGCATCATGATATGACAGGAGCTCTAATTTATTAAAAATGGCCCGGATAACCTTGTTAGATACTTAAAAAAAAGAAGTTCATGGGCTGCAGCAAAGTGGAAAAAGCCCTTCCAAGGGTTATGTAACTCAACTCATTAGCATAAAGAAAAGCAATGCAACACTCCTTATCCCTGACACTGCAGGAGGGAACTCTTTAAACTTAAAAGGAGTGCTGAGGAGTCAAAACACAACTGAATTCACAGTGCATGAAAGAGAACGCTATCCAATATAAATTCCTACAGTGAACACATGCATTGCTTCATGTTGTTAAAGTATCTTCCCTTTACATAAGTCTCTGCAGCACGTATCAGCTTCTAGCTCTGGTTACACACTGTCTGTGTGAATGGATGAAGAGGAGCTGCTGCTGCAGAAAAGAGGCAATAGAAATTGTGTGTATGAGTCAGAGTGGGTAATCACTGACATATTTTCATTTTTTATCCACTTTCTGAGGGGATGCCCTTCAAGAGTACTCTTCTTTGTGTTCCCCATTTTACTAGTACACCATCAAATCTCAGAGACATTCACTGAAACCGCTGCACAAGAGCAAACTCAGCTGTAAATGTCAAACTAGCTCTGCAGCACTTATTCAGCCTTCAGGAACATCACCGTCACCTGCCTACGAAGTGACGCACATCACCTTGTGAAATTGCACACCAGGCAAAGCGAGAAAGGAGCACTGCTTCAAGTCAAACTGACTCAGACTGGGAGGTGGGAGACAGCTAATGGATGAGAGTGACGAGGGGCGGGGAGGCAGTGTTCTTTACTAAGAATACAAATTGGTGCTGGCGCTGAGAGGCACAACTGAGCATCGCTAAAGGAGTTGCCATGGTATCCATTTCCGCCGTGGCCTGGATGATCGCTGTCAAGACAGAGCTTTTTGTGCTTGTCATTGGTTACGTCAGTCTGGGTTTTTAGCAGCTGACCTAATTAAATCCCCCTCCTGATACGGGTTCCCACTGAAGAGCTTTGCACAGAGCAGACGTAAATGCAGCCTGTGTGTTTCACAGCGTAACTGCGTGGGATGAGGTGGAGCGGAGGGAGGTTTGTTTAGGTGTTTGAATGAAAGCTTAAAGGGCCTGTAATTAGTACATTTCCTCATCTTAGAACATTAACAGACTCATTTGATGTGAAATACGGGCTGAGTACTTTACATCACCTGTAGGTCTGTGAATAACTGGTTTTTCACACTGATTAGTGATTTGGCAGAAAATGCTGACAAATGTCTTGTTCAAGAAAATGCATTGGAGTGGTCACTTTAATATCAGTCATGTCTTGTTTTTGGTGTTTCATATTCATTCCACAGTCCCTAAAATGGGTACACTCCATCAGCCAGCACTGAACAGCCAATAAAGGCAGACATCCATCATCTTCACTAACCAAATTACCTTCACTGTCCCATTCGTCACACCATTACATGAGCAGGTATAAAAGCAGAAAGAGATTAAAATGACAGCCGTGTCAGATAGTACTGACTGATGGGGAGTTTTTCCCCCATTAGTCCCAACACTTTAAATCACTTCATTATTGATGTGTCCATCCACTGAAGGTGACTTTAAAGACAAAAAAAAATAAAATAAAGAGAGGCAAATTTTTCTTTTCATCTCATCCTTAGACTCAGACGTGGAACTCAGGAACAAAGTACTGAGTGCCTAAAAATATGTTAAAATCAGGCAGTGTGTCTAATAATACAATGAGATATAGGCTTTACATCTCCCTGCAATCAGTTCAGCACGATAAAGCAGCTCTGTGCGGTCAGGGAGTACTCCATTGATGTCATCCTTCCACTCTGTGACCATCATCGGGCCTGCACGGGTGCTGAAGTGTCGGCCATGCAGCATTCCAACAGGCAACGTCATGTGAAATCTGATTAGGCTGCAGAAACACAGTGGCATCTATTGAGAGGCTAACAAGAGCAGATTGTCTCTCAGTGGGCATTCACTAATTACACACTCAAACAAAAAGGGGAACTATGTGTAAGGGTAGTACACACAGTGGACTATAACCTATGGAATATTTGTGTATAAAGAGGAAAAAGCCTCACACAGGGGAGGGGAAATGGAGCAGAGCCCCCCCTGCAGCGATGGGTCTGAGATGTCCTGCTGTTATATAAGAACAATGGTGGAGCTCAGACACAGTAGCTAGGGAGGCAGCTTTCTAACCCAGTGGTTAATTAGAGCTCTGAAAAAAAGAGGGGGGAAAAAAAAGGCACCAGAGCTCGTCCTATATTTGCATATTTCTTATCTGTGCCATTATTCAAAAACAAAAACAGACGTGTCTGCATAAAACCACCTTTCCCCCCAGGAGCTGTTTCACACAAGCTGCTCTCATACAGGGTGTGACTTCTGCTCCAAATCTGGAAGTGACGCTCAAGGTATTCAGCGCACCTGTGATGTCTTCCTCACAAACACCGCAGCACGCATCACAGGGTCTCCTGGGCCGAGCTGTCCTCAGCTCAGTGTCAACAACTGACTGCGGAAGAAAGCAGCACAAACCTGATATTTCTCTATTTTTTTAGAGTGCTGCCCACCACAAACAACCCTTCCACGCACCTGACACGAGGCGGCTTCACTGCAACCCAAAATATAATATTCTATTCCTTTCAGCTCCTTGGTGAGAAAATGATCATTTTTGATTATAAGAATGACAGGTCCTTTTCTGTTTGCGGCAACAACAACAACAAAAAAACTATCACATGGATTAATCAGTGCTTTTTGATTTACAGAGCAGTGTATTCTGAGAGCAAACAGCTCTGCCTGGATGTTCCAGCTGCGATCCGGCTTTAATGAGCAGAATTTAGGACGCTGTTGTTCTCTCTTTATTCTGCCCTTTTTATTCTGCCCTTTCTCGCCTAAGATCCTGAGCCAGGTGTAGCAGCAGATGACTTGCAGAATCCATTAAATAAATTCTCATTTGACACAAAACTACTTTGAAAATAAGATGAAAACACCATGAACATAACTGTCAAATGATTTGTCTTAAACAGAGGTAATACAGAAGGACCAGACTGTGGCATGCAATAAGATAATATAAAAATATTCATTCAAACTGCTTAAGATTCACAGAGAAATTATAATTTCCTTACCATGCATATCAGTAACCTGGGCTATTCCACACAAAATATATACAATTAATACTATATGCTCAGAGATCTGTACAAATCCCGTCGAAATAAATGTTATAGATCATATTTTCGAGACTTTTCTGAACAGGCTGCTCACACATTGTAAACAGCACTGACAGAGAAGAGGGGAAAAAAACATATTTAAATGGCTGCCCCCCCTCCCCAAATACAAATAGGCAACACAAATAGGCCTATATTACATCTAAGTGTATAACATGACAAATAATGTCATCAAACATATCACCGTGTGTGTATCTGCGGATTGGCGCATGTGCTTTTTTGTTTTCCCCCCATTTTTATTGACCATCTACCTGCTCCATCGTCCGGCTCCAGGCCCGTCTCCGCGTCCACTCCACACACGACAAAATAGTGGGCGAAACGGCAAGAAGCCGATCCTGTGGCGGCGGCGTTCATCCTCGACGCGTTGATGGTGTGACACGGCTCCGTTTACTTCTGATTAATACTGAGGGTGTTCATCGCTGATGCTGGTTTTTAATCCGAAATGCTTGAGACACCCCGCTGCGCGTCCCGATCCGCACCCACTGATTCGCGGTGTGACTCTGATGGAGTCAGGGTGATCCGGCGATGGTCATCCCGTTTGTTCAGAGGGGGAGGAGGCTGTGTGGAGGCAGGGAGGGAGACAAAGCCTTAAACGCATCAGCGTCCCCGCTAATGTCTGCGTCATTTTAAACAGATGTTTACGAAAATCATCACTAGCGCCAAACAGTTATTCTCGTAGATCATTTTTAAGGATTATATTTATTTGTGAAGCCAATTTTGTTCACAAGTGTAATTCACGGGAATATTTATTTAAATATTATGCAAAACAACAGTAGAAGAAAGAACAAATTAAAACAACACTAGGGCAAAGTGGATGGCGCTCCGCGCACCACTTACAGTTTACAGTAATAGTGTGAAAACTGTGTGGCAGCCTGCAATTGTCTGTGGATTTGCAGGAGCTTCCTGATGTCTGACAGCTCTCATTGTGTTGTGGGAAGTTTTTATGGGAAGTTGGTGTTGCCAACTTTAGGCATGGAGTTTGGAAGTCACGAGTTTTTTCTTTTTTTCTTTTTGATGACTAATGAAACATGCATGATGGAAGGTTTGATGGGAAATGTAGGATCAAATGGTTCTGGAGGTTGATCTCTGCTTTGAATTAAATCCAGATACTACAAATAATAATTAGTTGCCTTTGCTTTAAAAAGTGCCAGCTTCTTGCCTTACAAAAAACAGAAAAATAATGACGGAAAGTTAAAATACATTCTGAGTGTGCAGTTAGTGTTGGAATAAGTCACACGAATTTAATGTACCAAGTAAAAGTATATGACCTCTACTTAAATTTAAATTCAGTGCACTTGATGCATTTGTTTATCTTTCCTAAAAATATGATTATATGACCATTAAAAGCCTTTTGTAGCTTTTCCATATCAGGGCTGCATTTTAAGCCAGTTCTGTCTGCTTTTGTTGGATAAATGACCCCTACTCCAGACAGTTACAGGAACAATCTACTTAGTTCATGTTTGATCAGCAAATAAAAACACCGGCCAAATGTCATTAATCACAGAGATAGCTAAACGGTAACACTCTTCTCTGATGCACAAACACTGGAAACTCCATCACTGCACTGCATGACGGAGTGATGGATTCACAACATTTAAAGCCTGACCGTGGCACTCAGAAGGCTACTGAAATAATGATTTGAACATAGTCATTAATTCTCTGTCAATGGCAAGCACAAATACAAAGAAATAACAATGATTAAATGAGGTAAATGTGGAGGAAAAACAAGTTAAACGCACTATCTTAGCATTACCTGTATAGTTAAAACGTGTATTTTCTTGAGAAATCCCAAAGTTTATTATTTTCTGAAAGCTCCTTTAGTGGTGGAGACTGTAAGTCTTTAACCGCTGCTCAAGTCAGGGCAGGTCCTGTGTATTCCAGCACCAGTGTATATTTACCTCTGTGATGGGTACTGCTATTTTGTCATGTTTAGTCTGCAGACCATTTAAGAAAGACACAAATACACATTTTGATCCTTGGCCACTGAGATTTTTAGACTTAAATTTAGTGTCTGGTCAGTGACGCACTGAAAGCCATAGAAACAGAAGCGATGTAACGTATTCAGTTTCCTCTTTGGTGTATTAAGACTTTAGCAAGAGCATTTTGTTTTCTGAGATCAAAATGAAAACACTGTCAAACTTTCATGCCTGAGCATGAAAAATGAGATTTCTACATTCTTTATTCAAAACTTCATCCAAAACAACAAAGGGTGGAGAGGGGGTATCAAGTTTATCATGTTTGCCATTCACTGAGCCATTCAAACAGACATTTTCAGTTTTATAGGCAAAATGCTTACTTCATTAAATAAATAATGATAATCTAGGTCACAAGTAACTCAACCTCCTGCTCCATATGTTCTGGTAAACCATAATTGCCTGAGATATAGTTAGATTTAAGTTCAATAAAAATCAGTGTCCAAACATTTTTTTTAAAAATGTGCAGCATTTCAACACACCCAGACTGGCTCATGCAGTAAAAATATTGCATTTATCATCACTTCTGGGATCACAGTCACATTTTTCATGCACCCTCAAACTCTCCTTTCAGTAAAGATTGCCCCCCCAAGTCAGCAGATGTGGATCTGTCACTTGCAGCCAGTCTTATTAGTGCATAGCTTAACATGACAAGGCTTGTATTTAACATTCAATACCAATTTTCAAGAGTAACAGCTTTCAGATAATCATCATGATGCTGCTTTGTCAGTCTGACGTGTTCGTGATACTTGTGGTGGCTGTAGAACAATTGAAGCAGTCCAAACATCCTTTTCCTCTTATAACTTCCTCCAGCTCCTCCCTTGAGGGTTTGGCAGGTATTTGGAGGCCAGTTCAGAGAGAGAGAGAGAAATTCAATGACACCAACACAGCGTGGATCAACTCTTCCAGGCAGCTGTGCTCAGTCAGCATACCTTCAAAAGTAAGATTACCCAAATGTTCTCATTCTCAGGTGCCCCACGTAACTCAGCTAGGTCTTCTTAATGCTGGTGAGCAAGTGTCTCAACTTCAAAATCTCCTTGATACACTGAACCCCTCTAACTTTCAGAGTAATGCTGTAGGTTAGTCACTTTGGCCTGACTAAAAATCACAATACCCTGCTTCTTAAATTAAAAATGCGCCACACAGGGAGGGGTCGGGAGGGGGAGGGGAACAGTGCACAGGCCTATGCTGTAGAGGTCATACTAAAACATTAACTAAAAAACTTTTGGCAGTGGAGTTGGATTCAGAAATTTCACCTGGAAAGCATCTTCAGAGATTGCTTTTTTTTTTTTAGGGGAAGTTCTCAGAAGAAGAAAAGGACACTGTGGATTTTTTTTTTTGGAAGGAAAACAGTCTCTGGCAGCAGGAAAAACAGGAAGAGGTGGCCTGTTTAGACTCCACTGAATGACAGGGTTCCTCCTGCTTCCTGCTCCCTTATTGCCCATCAGTTAATTGCAGTGTAAGATGCTAGAAATGAGGGAACGGATAATTTAGCTGTGTTTGATAACACTGATACAGGGAGCACTGCAGGCATGGAAGGAGTGTAAGCAGTGTATCCACACTTAGGCTACACACATAGCCTACTCTTCTATGACTTTAACGTCAACTTACATACAAGTTAAAAGTGGAAATGTAAAAGGTTGGTGGCTTTGGGAGCAAAATCAAGTGCAGGGAGGGAGGTCTATGTCAAGATACGGGCCACCTGGGCCTGAATCTCTGCATCAGGGTGTGAAAGCAGCTGCAGCAGTCTACCGTGGAGCTGAGAGGATTTGTCTAGCATGACCCGGAAGAGGCAATCCTGTTTCCGCCTCAGTTCATCGGCCACCTGGGCCGATGGCCTCCAGGCCTTCAGGTTCCCTGCAAAGGTCAGCAGACGCAGAAGCACCGCAGGGGCGGTTCGTTCATCAAACAGCAGCACCACAGCAGCCGGCGCCTGGGAGCAAAAAGCAAAGAAAATACATTTAAATCAGAATTTCTAAAGAGACTGCTAACTGTGATTCTGTTTGTTCTGATGGCCTTTTAACAGTGAGCTGCGCTAGCTCACTCCCTGTACATCACAAAAACATGCAAACCTCACTGGTGGGTTGATTTCCATGAAGATGATCAGATAAAGGCTGAATTTTAATTTGCCTTTGGTCTTACCTGAGCCTGAACGATGTCATCCATCATATCTGGGTTAGATGACAAATTCACAAGGACTTTCAGTGTTTGAACCTGAAATAAACAGAAAAGCATCACATATGGCACATTTCCATGTTAGGATTAAATAATTATTTAATTCTTGAGGCTTTTATTAATCTATTTATGAGAGATCAAACAATTCAAGCCTATGAGTTACAAACCTGTAAGGCTTCATTGCTCACAACCAGCAGAGACAGTAAAAGAGTAACTGATTCCTTCAGCAAGTGTTGATGTTTGTCTGTTACTGAAAGGTTTGTGAGCAGCCTCAGAGCACCGAGCTGAAGGTCCGAATTCACTGGTGACATCTCAATCAGTTCCAGCACTTGTGGAACATAAACCTGGAAGATGGGATAAGGTTTTCAATGAAACATATGTTCTTCAAAAAAACTCACAAATATATAAACATAAGAGCAGCTGCCTGCCAACAACTGTACAGAGACTAATGACTAAAGTACTGTAAATAACATGAAAACAGCACCTTGTCAGCATTGAAAAACTCAAACAAATATGCATAATGATAGCATATAAATTCAGGAACGATAAACTAGAAACTTAAACAAGTCATTATCACAGAGAAAATGCAAAATCAGAGAAAAGAGAACATGTAAACACTGTAAATTATGCACAACTATCAGAAAGAGCATCCTAGTTGCAGGAGCAGAGACAACATATGAACTGATAAGACTGAACCTCTCAAATTTATACATCAACTGAGTCCCCCAGTATGTAAAAGTACTGCCATAGAGACAAATTATATTATTAGTATCAAACATTGACTGTAAATCATGCTACTTTCCAAATTCATATTCATACCCTTAAACTCTATTAGGCTTTGAAAGAATCACCATTCAGAAAAATCCTTCTTTATTTACTTGGAAAATCTTAGCATCTTCAACTCTGCCACCTCCAACTCCTCCTCTTGTCTTGTTGTCATTACCATCTTGTAAACCTTCCCACTTGCTGCTATCCTTCTGTCATAAATCACCCCTGACAACCATCTCCACCCACCTGCACTCTCTGCTCTACCTCTTTGTGCACTGTCCATTGCTTTGGCTGGTTGACCTGAGGTATTTAAATTAATCCACCTTCACCACTGCTGCTCCTTGCACTTTCACCTTTCCACCCGTCTCCCTCACACTCACACACGCAACACATCCTAAAAAGAACTGAATACATGACAAACATACCTTTATTAGTTCCTGGTTTTGAATATTCATACACAGATTATTTAAAGCATTCAGAGTCTGCACCCTAACTTCAGGTGCAGGATCAGCAAGGAATCCAGCTATGATATGAATCCCATCAAATTCTCGTATTAGATTCTGAGGGGTCAATAGAGCAGAAAAAACATTAAAATCAACCACAAAGTGCCAAGTTATTTAAAGATTTCCAATCAAGTAAATTTGCTTTACCTGATTCACAGTGAAGGCAGCACTGTTCCCTAATGTAAGAAGAACCCGACACCTGTCCGAGGGATTATTGCTAGTCTGCAGACAGGAAAGCAGCATTTTTAGGTGCTGTGGCTCCAGGTTGTCAGGAGACTGGTGGATTATGTCCCCTATAGAGCATAACAACACAAAAAGACGAGTCTGTGGGTCAGTTGTAGCAATTACCTTTTTCACTTAACATGCAAAAGCTTAATGTATTCAAGTCTAATACTTAAGATGAAAAAGTATTCAGGACTCTGAGGGAATTATTTTTCTTTTAATTCAGATAGAATTAAACAGCAGCTTTAAAGACTCTATTGTCCCTACCTGATGTCATATCCAGTGGTCGGGGACAGATAACATCCAGTCCGGACACTCTGGCCAGCAGACTCCCTGGTTGTATCTTCACTTCACTTTGCTGACCGCCTTTGACCCCAGGATTCTCACCTGTAGCATTTTTCTTGTTCCTCTTGAAGCTAATAAGCTTATATATTCCATAAGAAGCTCCAGCCCCGGCAACTATTCCTAGCAAAGCCTTCATGTTGCCGAGCCTGGGAGTTATATCACCCATGCTGCTAGCTGCTATGTCTTTAGCTAAGCTCTGTTAGCTGGCTAGCGTTAAGCTACACGTTAGAGATTAAATCATTTAGCTCAGGCGCGAATTAGTCAAACTCTTTAGTTAGCTAAAACTAACGACATCCTATCGAAACCACTATAAAGCCAAAGTAAATTCCTTCCAACTGGTTCATTATTCTAAAAACTAGAGAAGTTTGCTGACAAGCCACAGTTGTCAACAATAATGTGTGCCGTTGTTCAGGTCAGCTTGCAGTGGCCGACCAAATCTTTCGCTGAGTGACCGAAATGGATTTATGTATCGTTAAGGAGAGGGATGAAATTTGTCTGTATATTTTGTTATTTTTTAAAAATTGAAAAGGTCGTAATATAACCTGAAAGAAACCGAAAAGCTGTGCGTGAGAAGATCACATATTTGACGCTGTGCAACTACTTTGTTTCTGCCGCGCATTAGTTGTCCAACATTTAACCGTACTTAAGGTTTACTTGATCCGTTACCTGGCAACGGCGGATCTTAGTTAAGATTCTAAAATTAAAGCCTGTGAAAACATGTTCAAGAAAACACATCATCTGCGATTAAAGAGAGAAAACTGTTTTTATGATACGTAATCCTGTAAAGAAATGGGTGGATAGGTTATTTTCAAGTAAAATTTATACGAAAATAATTATTTTACAAAAAAGGAAATAAATGATGAAATAGGTTAAAATTATTACTATAAACAGCATATAAAGGACGACTTTACATATTAACGACGGCGGTAGGGTAAGTGTGTAAGTGTTTTTAAAGAAAAAATAATAAAAATTGAAAAAAAAATTACGAACTGTGGCTTTGTTCCTAAACCCTTCCCATTGGACTAGTTGCACTAGGGCTTGTGACGCACTTCCGTTTTCAACTAATGCCGCTTCGCCATTTCCCACATGTTTTTTAAACGCTTGTTAGGTTGATTGTTGTTCTTGGTAATTCAGCATGAGTGCACACAGAAAGGTATTTAAAACGGTACATTTTCAAAGACAGGAGAAGAACTACTCCGAACATTGCTGTGTCCCACTTTGTTCGGCTTCGTCCAAATTTAACGGTGTATTAAGTTTTCATGGTTTTCCGACTGATTCCGACGTGAGAAGACAATGGCTGATAAACATACGCCGGGATGATTTCACCGTTACCGCTCACACTAAGGTCTGTAGCAGACACTTTGCCACTGATCAGCTCATAGAGCCAACCACCCCTGACGGTCGAAGAAGGCGTATTAAAGGTGCTGTACCAACACTGTTTGAGTGGAATGACTTTAAAGTGGAGCCACCGCGATGTACTGTTTGGGACAGAACAGAGCAACCCACTGAGCGTGTCCATCCTGAAGAGCAGGAGGAGCAGAGTCACTTTAAAGATCATGACTACTGCTCAGTCTCTGAACCGTCTGCATCAGCTGCAGAAGACCTGTGTAAAGAGGATCCGAGGAAGGAAATACAGGAGCTACGTGTCCAGCGTGAATTTGGATTACAGCGGTTTGCTGGCTCCGACACCGACATCAGATTCTATACCAGGTACACCTAAGTTCCGTTCAAGCTAATTGTTTCAAATATACAAATTTCATCCATCCATTCTCAACCGCTTATCCCGTGCGGGGTCGCTGGAGCCTATCCCAGCTCACATAGGGCGAATACAAATTTCAGCATTAGTTAAATCAGTGTTTCTCAAACTGTGGGATGCAAATGACCTGGGAGAAAAGTAATGTGAAACAAAAGTGTTTCCTGTCATAATGACAACACTGTATATAAACACATATACATAGAATTTAAGCAATATCCTGACGCTGTAGATAAAATACAGAACCAAATAGTTCTTTAATCAGACTATCTGAATGTTAAATAGCATACAATTAAGTTATTGGCTTAGTTGTCAAAGCTGACATTAATTTGATGACAGTGTGGGGCGTTAATTAATGATTGAAATTGTTTTTCTCTTTTGGGAATAGATTTCCAAGCTACAAGCATTTGATGGCATTTTGGTTTTTGATTGAGCCTTGCATTTATAAAATGGTCAGGGTCTCAAGAGCCAAATCAGCTGCCAATAGGAATGAAGAGGTGGTGGCACCGGCACGTTCATCAATGGTAAGCTAAGTTGGTACTCAGAGCTAGGGGTGTAATGTTTGCATTTATATAAGTCTACATACTAAAGGACTCAGCCTCCCTTACATTTTCTCTTTTATTTTAACCTCCCAGCAGCAGCTGCTCCAGCCAATCAATGAATTCTTTCTTTTCCTTGTCTTCCTGTCGGTTGGTTTGAAGGAGAGGGACCTGGGACATTGGTTCAACATCCACCAGTCCACAGTGAGCCGTATTATTACAACATGGACAAGTTTTCTTGCCACTGCACTGGGGTCTCAGTGCATCTGCAAGATTACCTTCCTGAGGAATTTAAAGATTTCCCAGACACCCAGGTGATCCTAGACTGTACAGAGCTGAGATGCCAAACACCATCCTCACCACTACTCCAAAGTGAAATGTA
>VOQJ01012723.1:0-12208 GCA_015052665.1 Apistogramma diplotaenia
AATTTAGAAGGAGAAAATTAGAGGTCACCCAGGCCTTTATGTCTTTAAGACATTCCTGCAGTTTAACTAATTGATGTGTATCATCTGGCTTCATGGATAGATAAAGCTGGGTATCGTCTGCATAATGATGAAAATTAATGCAATGTTTTCTAATAATACTGCCTAAGGGAATCATGTATAATGTAAATAAAATTGGTCCTAGCAGAGAACCCTGTGGGACTCCATAATTAACCTTAGTGTGCGAAGAACGTGACTCCCCATTGATATGAACAAATTGGAGTCTATTAGATAATTAAATAATTAAAGAAATAAAAATAAATAAATTATTCCTCTGCAGATGATCAGTTAGCTGTTTTACAACTACTCTTTCAAGGATTTTGGTCAGAAAAGACAGGTTGGAGATTGGCTTATAATTAACTAAGACAGCTGGGTCAAGTGATGGCTTTTTTTTATAGCCAACTAATAAAGACAAATTTATATTTAAGACTGAAGTTTCAGTAAATGGAAGGACTTCTTTGAGCAGTCTAGTACAAAAATAATCTAAAAAACACATTGATGGTTTGGAGGAAGTAACTATTAAAACTGAAACTGAATCAGTTCATTACATAGCTGTTATCAGTTGTTATTATTCTCAGAAATATCGCCAGTAGGCGGCTTCCTCACATAAACACGTCAATATCAAAATAAGACCAAGCAGTAACGAGAAAGCTGCTCCTGAGTCTGAGTCTACCGCTGCTATCACAGCTAACAGTTTCATAATGGAAACAGTATCTGGGAACAGAAAAATTCTTTTAAAAACGGTAATTGGTGGAAAGAGCTAATTGCTGTATTAGAAAAATAATCAGCAACAGAGTCTGATTAAAATGATGAAACATGAAAGCAGAGTATCTAATTGTTTTGCTGTTAGTGCCCACAGACTGACTGAGCACAGTGACACTGATATAAACACTCCTGATACCAAATACAATACATTTAGCTTGGACTGTTTTCACAGCTCTTTGTGTTATAAAAATCAGCACGCATATACATTTACATCAGTAACTTGGATGATAATACTTTGGTGCATTGTCATATTAGAAACAAGGAAATGCAAAGGCACTTCAGACAAAACTAACCCTGTAGTATTCTGTCAGTTACTGTGGGAATATGTTTGCATACCAGTGCTCACCTTTGTTGGAATCTCCAGCAGATTTTGTCCCTTTCAGTAACTGGGAGTTCACAAAAGTCACTAATTTCTTTTTAAAGTAACTTGTGAAGTTGGGTTATGAACTAAAGAGTGGACAGAGTCCTTCCTGCTGAATCCACAGTGGCACTTTGGCCTCTGCCAACGGGCTATTGCAGAGTGCTTTGTAGTGACAAGTCATTACCTCAGCTGGCACTTTGTTAGCAAACAGGGAATCTGTTGCTGGAGCAATCTACTCATTACTTGCTAATCACTTGAATAGGAGGACCTGTTTGTGCAGACACACATAAAGCAAGCCGCACAAGCACAAATACATTTAGCGAGCATGCTGGACTGGGCTTTTCTGCAAAGCACAGACGTTATTGCATTCCTAATGGTGCTTGAAGTAATTACACCCTGTAATGTTACTCGCTGTCTAGTCCTCTCCAGCAAGCCTCAGCATGGAAGCTCAGAAGTACCATACACAATCCACCATTCTCCCCTAAATGACTCCATTAGCCAGAAGGCATCTGCAGTCACTTCTTCTTGTGCGAGAATATGAGGCATGCTTCAATAACAGCCTAACCGACTGCATACAAAGGGTAGTTGGTCATTGAGAGGAAACAAACAAATTATTAGTTATATTTGTTATTGGATGAAGATGAGGAGGATTTCATCTAGCAATATAGAACCTTTATTATGTATCCAGGAAACACAGAAAAAAAAACAAATTATACTTTCATTGTGCGAATAGTTGACAAACAGGAGAGACAGTAATTGAATAAATTGGAGAAACCGAAGCACTGATGCAATTTTCAGCAATCTTTCTCTTAATTTGCACTTTTGACCAAAAGGCATGCTAATGCACTGCATTTGGAAATGGAAGAGTCTGTATTTTAATGTAATGTTTTGCACAATTTTAAACTGGTTTGTTGAATTGGACAAATGAATGTTGTAGCGTACAAATTTTTACATTTATTAAAGACTGGTGTCTGTTATTATTTTACCACAATAATAGCACATTTGTTGTGATATATCAGTTTTTATTCATCATCACTATGTATTAAGGTATCACTGAGCCTACAGTCACACGAAAAAACGCAGTGTGCACAGGACTTTACTGCTTCCATGGGAATTAAGAGGGTAAATGACAGCCAGTTGCTGTTAATCAAGTGCACGTGATAATCAGCATGTGTGATCACCTCTGTAAAAGCTGAAGTTTTGGCAGGTTGTTGGTCTGGAGCATGTGGGCAACAGTCTCTCCAGGAGTGGATGGTTCTGCAAATTCACCCCAAAGTCAGACTGTGCAAAGCTCAGAGAAACTGCAACAACAATAAAAGAACTACGTCTCAGACTACAGGCCTCAGTTAGCATGTTAAATGTTAAAGGTCATGACAGAACAATTAGAAAAAAGACTGAACAAGTATGGTTTGTTTGGAAGGGTTGCCAGGAGAAAGGCTCTCTAAAAAGAACATGGCAGCATTGATTAGGTTCGCAACATTATAGCTGAACAAACCTCAAAGCTTCTGGAAGAATGTCCTTTGGACAGACAAAACTAAAGTGGTGATGTTTGGCCATGATGCACAGCACCATGAAAACCAAAACACAGCATATCAGCACAAACACCTCATACAACCTGTCACGAGCAGTGGTGGAGGGGAAGTTATTTAGGTTTGTTGTGCAGCCACAGGATCTGCGTACCTTGCAGTCAGTACATTAACTCATCTAAAGACCAAAGTATTCTAGAGTCAAATGTCTGCAGGTCTGCACAGAGTCATGAAAACTCTCTTTCATGGAAAGAGGATGGATGGACGGACGGATGGATGGATGGATGGATGGAAGTGTAGTCACACAAAGCTAGCATAGTTCCAATTTCTCGCTGAAGATTAAATAATTTGCGATGCTGTTCTGGGGGGCTGCTGTGGCTCAGGGGCTAGTACAGGTTACACACAAACTGAAAGTGGGCTGATCTCCAGCTCTTTCAGGCCCATGAGAGCGTTTTCAGTGGAAACGCTGTCATTTTGCCGTTTCAGAAACAATCTCAGTTTCCACAGAAACACAAGACGCTGAAAACGCTGCAGTTCCTACTGCCAGGCCTCAAGTTGGAGGTGTGGAACAGCAGCTGCATAGTGAGCTTGTGCGAGTGACCCCCATTTTCAAAAAGCAGCATTTTTTTCCCATTTACACGGAAACAGAGACCAAAGCATTTAAAAAACGTGCCACTTTTTAGGCGGAAACACATCAAAATGACACTGTTTACATGGAGAAGTGTACTAAAGTGTACTAAAATTTAATAAAAAAAACAAACAAACAGAAGTACATAAAATAAAAGCTACTTCTCCAGCTTCCTTATTGCCAAGGGCGGCTCCATATATTTGATTTGGCAGATTATCCTGATGTGACCCTAAAAGGATTTATGTCTCCTCCAGGGATCAAAGCAGAGATCTTTAGGTAAATGTGTCAACCAATGATACTATGGAACTACATATGAATGAATGAGATTTCATTTCTCAGCATTTCCCTGAAACAAAAAGAAGCCTCTCACTGACTGATCTGTGGTTAGCAAGTTAAACAAAATGAAAGCTGCTTGAAACAAATCTTTTTTGTCTCTCTCAGAATTACAAAATGTGCACCGTCTAAAGTTTGAAATGCATTTGTTTCATTGATACATTTATGCTCAAAGGGAACACTCAAACGAACACAGCTCTTCCAAGGTCAGTGCCCTATCTTGCAATTTTAAAGAAAGCGATCTGGATCTGCACCAAAATGTAATGGGTTGTTTCTCTGCCAGTGCTCCATCTCTGCACCAAGTTGTATGAAATTCGGCTGTAATCTTGCTGACAGGCAGGCAAACAAACAGACTGTCTCCTTGGAGGGTTGAGAAGGCTTCTTTAAAAATTATGGAAAGGTTTGTTTAATAACACAAGAACAGTTTGGGGTTTTTCTCATTTATTTATTTTTTATTAGCTGCCTCATTAGTAACTTTAAATAAATAAACATAAGTTCCCCAAACTTCGACCTTGATTGCCGTTTAGTCTCTCATGAATATTCAGTGTAACAGAGAACTATTTCAAGTGTGGTACAAAGTTTTCGGTTGCCTTAAGTAAACTGGAAGACTCATGCCCAGTGACCTTTAGTGCCTTCTTTTTATTTGACCTGTAAGCTTGCCTTCATCATGCCAGAGTTTGTATATGTTAGCTGTATCGAAGGGTGGAAATGCTTCCTTCCTACTTGGAGTCCTGGTCTGTGTCAAGGATGGATATAGTAGAATCCAATATTAATGCACCTCCACCAGTGTGACTGAAATGACTAAAGCAGTCTGCCCTCCAGAAAAATCTAAGTGATAGCTCCTCTCCGCAGCCTCCAATCACCCTCATGACCCAAGTCTTCAAACCCCTGAGGGATTTCTCTTCTGTCTGTGCCTCTCCTCCTTCCTCTCGACTTCTTCTTCCTTATCCATTTGATGTCTCAGACTTGTTTTCTGTTTATGACTGTGGATGATTGAGGTGCATTGCTCCAGTGTCAGCTCTGCTCCAGGGGAGAACTCAGCAGGACATGGACAAACAAAAACTATCACCTTTTAAGAGGGGTTCGACTGACATTGGATGGGATGAGTGTCTGAGTGTGTGTTTCTGTTTGTGAGTGTGTGTACAGCCCTCTCCCTAAGGGTAGACATCTTATCTGAGCGGTGTCTGGGGGGTTGGGGGGGTGGGCCAAGCCAATATGTCAGTGCAAAGATGTGCTGTGGGTGAGAACAGCTATGAGACCCTCTGATTTACCCACAGTGACAGGACCATAGGGTGTCCTAGTTTACTGTGCAACCAGACATCTCTGTCCAACTCCATGAGACATCAAAATTGTGACTCAATGGAGGGAAAGACAGCCAAAATATTGAAACATGTCATGTGTGTCTGTGGCAGTGACAGAAAGTAAGTTGTCATGTCTGAACAAATATAAAGTGTGTGTGGCCAAGTTCTCCCCAAAAAACGTGCAATAAGTGGTGCAAGCCAACACTGATGACTCAGAATTCAGGCTGCATGCAGTACAGTCAAATCTGTTCACTTGATTACATTGATGAATGGTTGATGGAAGCATTCACCTTCTTTTTTGGGGGTATTCAAACCCAGCATTGAAAGGAAATGTTGAAAAGCTGCGGTGAGCTGCAATCAGGTCTCAGAATAACTGGGTTACTGAAGACAGGTGGCTACCTTCTGTAACATTAATTCTTTGACTAAACAAAGAGCAGTACAAGTCATGCACTGTTTCATGAAAAATAGGAAAACTACAAGACTTTGACATATAGTATGTCTACTGTACACTAATTATAATAAATATGATGACCACCTGCCTAATATTGCATTGGTCCCCCTTTTGCTGCAAAAACAGCCCTGACCCATTGATGCATGGACTCCACTAGACCCCTGAAGGTGTGCTGTGGTATGTGCACCCAGATTTCAGCAACAGATTCTTTAAGTCCTATAAGCTGTGAAGTGGGGCCCCCTTGGATTGGACTTGTTTGTCCAGCACAAAGCAGAACATTGCCCAAAGTATCACACTGGTGCCAGGTGTTCCCCAGGTAAGTGACACGTGAAGTGTGCACGTGATGTAAAGAACCAGCATGAACTCTATGTGGCACCTTTTCGAGCTACTGTAGCTCGTCTGTTGGATCAGACCACATGGACCAGCCTTCACTCCCTACATCTACTGTACTGTTGCCAACTCCTCAGTAAGGAGTATATTGGCTGTCCTAAAAGTTGCTAAATGACATCATCGTGGAATTTGCATAATTGGTTATTTGTATATAGTTGTAATTGAGGCTGTAGGAGAGAGGAATAACATCTTTGGAGAGACAAGGTCTGAAAAGTTGCTAAATTTGGCAACAAAGTTATGAAGTTAGCAACACTGCTCACATGCATCATTGAGCTTTGATGGTGCTTGCTGGATCATTTTATAATGGAAGTATCCAACATGTGATATGGCCTGCTGTGTGGTATAACCCACCCAAGAAGCCCATGAGTGGAATGAGATGAGTGCAATTAATATGTTTTATTAGTTTGTTACCAGCAATTACCAGATATCTTTTTCTGTGTGATCCACTCTTACAGGTTATGGATGCAGTTTTCCACTTGGCCACTTCTGGTTGCAAAAGAATAGTGTGACACCGGCCAAAACGGTAACATTAAGGCTTTAATATGCAAATTCAAAATGTCACGTGGCTGTATACCTCTTTCATGCACAGTCTGTAGCTGCATATTGTGCTACCGACTATTTTGAGCTCCAGTATTTGTGGATTTCAGCACATGACGCATGTTCTCAGCAAATCTAGGTGAGCCGAGTGGAGCTAAGTACTAGTTTTAATCCAAAACAATGCAGGAATGATGCTCCAGACAAGAAATGAGGATTTGTGTTACTCTGTAATGAGAAAGTAAAATAACTGACACAGTCAGGGTTATGAAAAGGTGGAAAAATGTGTCTGGAGAAGATGATCATTATTGCATGTTAGAGTATCTTTTCCTCCAAAATTACAGGTACAAACAAGTTCCTGCTTTTCAAAGAATCACATAAATTACTGGAGGCAATATTAAGTTGCTCAAACTGGCTCATATGCTCATAATATACCAGCACACCCAAGATGTACCACAAGAAAAAAGGAGCAGCAGTTTTGATGTTTCTGTTAAGACGTAGAATTGAGCTGTTGGTCTCACACTTTTGGAAATGTTCCCAGTGCACAATCACTGTGTAAAACACCAGAAAATAAGCTTCAGCTTTCATGCACTGTATGTACACACCGTGTGTGTAAAATACAAGCAGTTATGCCATCTGTGACTTCACAGTAACCTGGCAAAAATGCTGCTGCCAGACTTCATCACTTTCACAGCAATGGCAGGAATAAGACAGACACAAACCAGTTTGCGCTCCGTGTCAGTTAACCTCAAAACAGGGCAGAAGTGTTTGCCAGACTACAAGGTGACGTAAAATAGTGCCATAGCAACGGGTGATGCACTTGGTTGTGCATACTAAAAGAGATGCGCATGGAGAAAAGGCTTGCTTTCATTCCCATTTTTGCAGACTTGGAAACTGCCTTTGTGAAGCAGTTGTGCTTGCTAGGTTGTAATTTCAGAAAGAAAGTCACAAATATCGATTGTCCCAATGTCACAAAAGTGTAAAGGGAGGCAGATTTTAGACACCTTAACAATTCAGCAAATGCTTCGTTTGAAGCACGCTGACAACCTCAGTCCCATGAGTGCAATGACAGGGCGATGAGTTCGAGGCCTCCAGCAGTATTACAAAAGGTTTCATCCCCTAACAATATTATATTGGTTTAGTGGGTGAACTGCAAACGATAGTCACACCGCAATCATCTATCCTGTTTCAAAGAAGGCATTTCCTTCATTTCTCTCCTCAATTGCAACCTGGTTTTTTCTTTTTCCTACCTGCACTCATAGAAACCCATCCACCTTCTACATACAGTCTCTTATCTGTGGTGGCTACTCTCATACTGTGTCCTTGTACAGCATATTTGTCATGCAGGTGGTCATTATTTCTGAGAGCAAAACTGTGCATCTCAGAGGAGCATGCATGCAGGGCATCACTTTCACTTTGTAAAGTGTGTAAACTCTATTCACTCCTTAGTAGGTGGTGTAAGACCAACAACAGCAACCTGTCGCCATGCAGAATGGATTTAATTTGTATTTTTCCATAAACTCACTCATCCCACGGAGTTCTCGCAAATAGATCTTTTGAGTATTTCAGATGGTGCCGTGTCCTCTGCTTTTAAAACCTGAGCACTCTGGGGAAATTAAATCATAGCAGGTCCTTCAGTGCCCCCATCAGGATCGTTCCTGCACCTCCATCCACCTCTTTTCATCTCTTTCATCTTCAAAATCTCATGCTTATTCAATTTGATTCTGGCTCCTCCACCACCACAACATCTTTTTCCTCTTACACCCCGCACACACACACACACACACACACAGTCGTTGTTGTTAAACTCCCAGAGTACTGCCGCTGGGCGAAGCCATTAAGAAACGGCAAACAGATATGTTGGGTTGGCAAACACTGGTGTGCATACAGGTGGTGCAGAGCTAACAGACAGGAATCATTACACTGCTCCACTCTGATCGCTGCTATTCCTCTGGGACCGAGCATGCTCGGCATATGTACAGATGGGATCGTGTGTGCGCACACACACAAGTACAGATTAAATCACATGTGAGTCACAGGTACATGAAAATATGTCATTACACGCAGACACGTACAACACAGGAAATGAGTATCTGTCAGTTCTTTGTCCAAGAATAAATAAAAGAAAGGATAAGAAAACATAGTCGGTGAAAAACAAAAAGAGAACAAGCCGGAGAAGACGAACCTAAATCTCCACTTGTTATTGTACCTGAGGCCAGAGAGTCGGCTCGCTCTGCAGCCTGGCTAATGGTGCGACATTCTCCAGCATATTTCACTGGACACATTTAAATTTGCTGCTGCCCTGACCTAGTCATAGCACATCTCTTCCTCATTTGTCCTCTACGTCTGTGTGTGTGCATGTGTGTGTGTGTGCGCAGCAAGGATAATGACTGCATTGATCAGAGACGTCCCCAATGGGTGGTCTTGTTCCGTCAAGGCTGAGAGAAAACGAGAGGGAGAGCAAAAAGAGAACGACAGAGCGAGCGAATGAGCGGGACCAGAACGGGATGCCCTCTGTTGCAACCCGCCTCCACGCATTAGCCAATCAAATATCCATCTTGGCTGTCGCCTTCCTGCTCCGTGCACACTATCAAAAACTAATCTGCGACACCGTTTTTAATCGCCCATCGTGTCTCTGTTCCTTCCTTCCTACATCATTCCCTCATTTCGTCTTACAATAATCACCTTTATGTCCAAGATAACAGAAAGAAAGGCACACAGTGAATGCAGATGTGTCCAGGCAAGGGCCTGAAAGTATGAAAATGATGTGATTTTGATACTATGGCCTTGACAGTCAACAGATCTCAACAGGTTAGGTTGACAGTAAGTATTGCTTTCCGTCTGCATCTAAAAGTCAAATGAGGGAATATCTTGAGTATGGTTCTATAGATTAGACACAGTATTGGGGTCAAGTAAAACTGGAGCTGATCCTGAGCCTTTCCTTCAGTCCTTCAGCAAAATATCCCTAAAGACTAATTAACCGTGACCATCCAGTGTTCAGCTTCAGTTTGTTTCATTTCTCCATTCTTCAGTGTCTCGGTCGTAGAAGTGGATAAAAACCCGATCCTGGACTGGTCCAGGTCCAGCTGTAGAGCTGCCCTGCTGTGATTGTTGTGTTTAGCCAAATATGGCTATCAACTGCTAACCAATCAGGAGCAATAGAATAAACGAGGAGCCTATCCTAACTCCATGAGTTCCATTGGATCCTCTGCCTCCCGCAGTCGAAATATATTCATGGAGTTAAGTTAATTGGTGATTTGTAATTGGCTGTAGGTCTGAATGTGAGCATGAATTGCTGTCTGTCTATATGTGTTAGCCCTGAGACAGACAGGATGAAGCCTGCCTCATGACATGTGGGACAGGCTGCAGCTTTCTGTTGGGAGCCGTCTGATTTATTCATACTAACTTCTTTACTTGAAGGACCATTGATGAACAAATGGACAGACTTAATTGGACAATCTTCTTCACAGTGAAAAGAATAAAGATGAATGTGTGGTGAGAATTATTATTATAATTATTTATTTATTTATTTTTGCTAATGGAGTCTGTATGTTCTCCCTGTGCCTGGGTGGGTTTCTTCCCAGTCCACAGGTATGCATGTTAGGTTAACTGGTGACTCTATGTTGGCGAGTTTATTGTGTGTCTGTCTGTGTGTTAGCCCTGTGATGGGGGTGGAAACCGGTCCATGTGTGTCCTGCCTCTATCCTGTAATAGCTGGAATAGGCTCCAACACCTCTGTGACCCAATAAGTGGTATAAGAAATGAATGGGTATATTCTGAAGGGATTTTGAGGAAAATTTCTATCGAGTGGTAAAAGGAATAACTGATAAAATTTCGATGGTGATCCAGATCCCCATCTGGATTCAGGATATTGTAAGAAGATTCTTTACCACAGTTGATCGTGCAAAACCCTTGATTAGGGGTGGCTGTAGCTCAGGAGGTGGAGCAGGTCACCTACTAATCAGAAGGTTGGCGCTTCAATTCCTGGCTGCTATGGGCTACATGCCAAAGTATCCTTGGGCAAGATACTGAACCCCAAGTTGCTCTCCGACGCAAGTGTTGGAGTGTGAATGCATATGAATGTTAGATAATAAGCACTTAGCTTATTAAACATGGAAGTGCTTGAATGAATGTGGTGTGAATGGGTGAATGTAAACGTGTTGTATAAGCGCTTTGAGTGTTCTGAAGAGTAGAAAAGCGCTATAGAAGAACTAGTCCATTTACCATTTTCGAGTGCCCACCTTTGATTTAAAGGTGATTATACAGGTCACCTGGTGGGAGGGAACCAATTACATTTTATTTATATAGCACCAAATCACAACAGCAGTTGCTTCAAGGCGATTTATATTGTAAGGTGAAGACCCTACAATGATACGTACAATGATATGAGCAAGCACTTGGCAATAGTGGGAAGGAAAAACTCTCTTTTAGCAGGAAGAACTCTCGGACAGAACAAGGCTCAGGGAGGAGCTGCCCCCTCAACTAAAGGCGTATCAGGGAGCTTTTAGGACAACCTGATAATAATGAATTTCAATTGTCCAACATTGAAGTAATAAATGCATGACGGACTGACAACACATTCAAATCACTCTGAGTCAATTTGTGCTGATCATCTGCAACATTTCTCTTTGCAATTCAACCAGTTGCCAACCAGTTGCATTCTTGTTATATGCCAACATAAAAGCAATTTATGCTTTTATGTTGGCAGTACGTCACTATTTGTGTAGGAATCTTTGGAAACCTATTTCAGATCTATGATGTTCTGGCCGAACGCAAGCAGTTAATGTGAATTTCTGTGTATTTAGACGGAAACAGATTTGCAATCACTGCAACAAATTTGTGATTTACACCAATTTAGTACAGTTAATTATATCATTGTTAAGTATTATCACAACCAGATTGCATGTAATTGCTTACTTGACCCTATTAAAGCACAGTCTGATATCAGACTGAATACTTCTTATTGCTCTTTTATCGCTATCTCGATGCATCAAAGTCACTTTGAAGATGAAAACTGACTGCGAGTGGTCCCCATCTTTGAAGCAACCATTTCAATAATAATGGTTTCCATATCCGGAGAGTGCTCACATAAAGTGGTTTGAAGCTTTCCTGTCATTCTTCACTACAAGCACTTACAGTACAAGATGTTACCAGACACACACTAATGCTGAAACAGTAGAATTAAGTATAGTGAAGTTGTGCTTTTAAGTGGCACATTTTCCTAATCCACAAGTAGTTCATTTAATCAAACATAATCAATAACTCAGAAACTGAGAAAATGAAAAAAGATGAATATTTTCAATTTTCTGATTAAGTTGCACCACTTAATCAATTTAATTACTGCACACAAACTGCTGGTTAAAGAATATGAGACTAACAAACTGTGGGCAACTTTCCCCACCTCCCATTGTTTCAATTATGCCGTTTACTGCAGAATTTATTTGGCATAGTCATACACCCATTACTGCAAAACACATTTCTTTAAGAGCACTGTGGTATTTTTTTCACCACATACTGTATATGCATTAAGTGATGTCTTCCTTCTCCTGACATCCAGAATCAGGTAGTATACGGAGGATCGAGTCATCGCTCTTTTCATCTGAAAAAAATATAAAAAATAAAGGGTACAACACTTTGAGGTCTGACAGCTCTGGAGTTCCATTAAGAATTCTTCTAAATTTACAGTGAGAGCAAACCGCCACAGCTTGCCGCCCACAGAAACAAGGCAATCACTCACCTCAGCCCCTCTATGCAGCCAGACAGGATTCACACACACACACACACACACACACACACACACACACACACACACACACACACACACACAGAGACACAAAAAAAAAACCACACAAACACACACAC